>JAQIXP010000292.1:0-29234 GCA_034700285.1 Proteroiulus fuscus
CATCGTTGAACTTTCACCCGTTCTTGAGTGGTTTCAGTTTGAAGAAAACGAATTTAACATGGAAATTCCCATAGAGGAATGCTCTACAAAGTGTGGACAGCCCCCTTAAGCGAAAAAAAGTTGCACAGCGGGTAATAAAATCGGCCAGTTAACAGTTTAAAATGCTAATTTTTAGGTTTTGTAATATACAGTAGGCTACACAACCTCCCCTCATAAGTTTATTGATCAGTCTATAAAGCTCACAGTAAACATTACTCATTTTCACTTCAATCAATCAAATCATTGATTTAAATTGGCTGATGACGATCAATCCATCTGAAGTTTTTGCACATACACTAGTTTTTTGTAATCTTAATGTACAAAATCAGATGCATTGAAATGCAATCAAGTACTATAATGTTGTTAACTTGTGACGTATGTTAAAGGAGAAATTATCAAATTCACATCTAATAATTATCTATCTAATTGTACCCAACACTGGTTGTTTGTTCGAAAACAAATTTTCAGATAACTGAAAGCAATTTTATCTAATAGCTGAGATTAGCTGAGATTAAAGGTGCATTGGTTTACGGTACATAGGCCTACTTTAAAAATAACACATTTATCGAGTAACAGACTTATTATATATAATCATAACCACTGAAACTATAACTAGTGCAAGTGTTTAGTTATTGTTTTCTGATTCTCATGAAAACTTATAAAAACTAATCAGAATCTATCAAGGTCATCCAATAAGTTCAGTTGTTCTTGATAGGCATTAATCATATGCAAAGATATGATCTCATAAACACTATACATGTATATAACAAAATTTACAAGTAGAGAACAATTTGAGAAGATCTTGAGACTGTACAAACTTTACAACAATGTATATCTTTTTAATTTTCGCACTGTTGGGTTGCATCAATGCAAGTCCAGCACTAGATGGTTGTGTGCAGTCATCCTGGTATTCGGAAGAAGAAGGCTATCCATCGGACAAGCTGACAGGATATCCATTGGTTGGGCTTACATGCCAAGAGGATTACTGTGATCAACTAATGTAAGTTGTAAATGACTCGACCCCATTAAAAAAAATTCTGCAGAAAATTCGAATTCTTCTGCAGTTTATTTGCAGTCTTAAACTGTATAGTAAAACTGTAGAAACATTACCGAAATACTGTATGAAATTAGCAGAAAATCTTATTTTCTACACAAAAACTGCACAAATGATGTCGCTTCTTTCATAAACGATCAGAAATTTAGTTTAAACTTAAGTTTTTCTGCAATTTAAGACTGTAAATAAACTGCAGAAGACTTCAAATTTTCTGCAGAATTGTTTTTGCTGGGTCTAGCAATGGTAAATAAAAAACTTGTAATTATATGTTATGTTCTAGAAATAAATTCTGACTTTTCTGACTATTCAGGAATTGTTGCCACCATTTGTTGAGAAAACAGTAGGGGTTTGAAATTTTTTAATTGATAATAATTAATGAACTGATTAATTTATTTCACTTGTCAAATTTCCTACATGGCCAGCATGGGTTGCTTATTAACCTAATATGTGATTGGTCCGGCCTTATTAAAGCTTTTCCTACATCCAACTAAATATTTATAAATGAGAATGTACTCATGATTGTATAATCCCTCTTAATTTTTATTATGATAGGTCCCAACAATGCACGACCGTTATCAATACAGATGCAACTTTTGATATGTACTCGGGTGACTGCGAGGAAATGTCATGGACATTCAGCGAGGAAGAAGGACAGGGCATGTGTCCAGACGGCATGTTTGTGGAGAGCATGAAATGTGAGGGACGATATTGCGACAACATGCGACTGCGCTGTTGCCAACCAACCCAGTGGGCCGTGGACTTCACGAATCAGAGGAACACCGAATGGTTTACTGACTACGGCAGTCAGCAATGTCCAGCCATGTATGCGGTCATTGGTGCCATGTGCAGTGGAAGATTCTGTGACGACATGCTGTTGATCTGTGCGCCCATTGCTGTAACTCCCGTAGCTGGAAAATCCTTTGGCTCCTGGTCGGCAGTTTGCAGTAGCAATGTGCCCGATGATCCGTGCACATTTACAGAAACTGAAACCGTATCTCGGGAGCGGCAATCAAGCTGGGATTCTTCATTTTCTGCAAGTGTCGATGCCTCCATATCGGCTGGGATCATCTTCCTCGAAGCAACTGTGGGTCTGGAAGTGGCAGTTACCACGAGCGTGGAGGAACTGGTTGCCATTGGTGTGGATACCTCAAGATCTTGTTCAACTGAAATGCAGCTGAAGGGTAAGTAAACCAAATGTTATTGAATCCTGCTATTGAGCAATTATCGAGTGCATGCTTGTAATGGAAACTTTAAAAATTGAAGGGAAAGTCCCATCTTGTAGCAAGAAAATATTTAAAATTGACAAATTGTACACACTATCCCAATGAAAAAAAGACTTCAATTAAACTGCAGTTTTTTCGAAAAAAACTGCAAACAAACTGCAGTCTTGAACTGCATACATTCTGGGTACTTATGAAACAAAGCCTTGCATAATTTCTGCAGTTTTTTTCTACAGAAAAATGCACAAAAAATCGCATTTTTTATACAGTAGGCCTATTTTAGGTATTTTTCTGCATTTTTTTTGCAGTTTTTCTGATCGCTAGAATGTAAAAAAAAATGCAGAAAAAATGCAGAAAACTGACAAAAAAACTGTATAAAACATGCAGTTTTTCTCCATTTTTCTGTAGAAAAAAAAACTTGCACGTTTTTTACAGAAAAACTGCAGAAATTATGCAAGGCTTTGTTTCATAAGTACTCAGAAAAACTGCAGCTTAAGACTGCAGCTTTTCGAAAAATAAACTGCAGTTTCATTGAAGTATTTTTTTCATTGGGATACTGAAACCGGGCAAAAGAATGGCGTATATATCCCACTACTTGTGATGGCCGGTAGTGGGTTATTTACGCCGTTGTTTTGCTCGGTTTCAATATAGTTATGAATGGCTGTGATAAATAAAAATTGCAGCAAAGTTTCCGTATTGAAGAAATCACAACGTTTGCCAAATACATGTAAAGCGCCATTTTTCCATAGATTTCAGTAAACACTGAAAGTTCTAGGACAGCGTTTGTCAACCATTTCTCCCTCCTTGCCAGATCCAATCTCAATTTTGTACCTGTACGGGGAAGGGGGGAGGGGGGAGAAGAAAGGAAGAGGGCCCGGCCCGACCTAAAAAAATTTTGGGCCGTAGGCAAAAATTAGGAGGTTTGGTACATTACTGCAAAAATTCACACAAAATGGCGCTGCAGGCCACTTTTTTTCTCAAAAACACTTAATAAATTGGCCAAAAATCATCAAAAGTATGTATTTCGCCATTTAATCTACCGGTAGTATGAGTGAAAATTTCGGGGAGAGGGGGCCGGAGGGTTGGCGGTGTTCATGCGGGCCGCTAGTTTGGAACCACTGCTCTAGGACATGCATGTCTTTGTGTTTCATAAGAGCTGATTCCTTTTATCCAGTAGAGTGCGCTACATACTGTCAGTAAAATGGCGCATATTTGGGCTTTGCATTTTCAACCAAATCCATGTATTTTATTTATTGATTGGTGGGCTTAAATCAAACGACAATTTCCATGCCTTTCCTTATCTTTTATGCCTGATTAAGTGGGACTTTCCCTTTAAACGCTTGCCAGCCGATCTATATCTGGCGATACATGCAGTCTTGTTCAATACAAAGTTCTGATTCTCATTTAGATTTAGGGAATGTCTTGGACTGTTTGTCAGATAGTCAGGAGAAAATGTCAGCAAAATTTTTTTTCAGGGAGAGTCAGGGAATGTCAGGGCTAACTGTATATTTTAATTGTCACTTATACATACAAGGGTTAACATTAACCCACTGTTAATCTTAGGTTTTCTCTACATTCCTGAATTTTCATTGGCCCAAATCAGTCACATGATCAAAATAACCCAGGATTAAGAGTTAACTGTTGTTGGTATACAATTGGCCCTTACAGAATTCATTATGAATTACCTTGTTCAGAATGGTTCCATAAATCTTCTTGAATCCAGAAGTCAGATTGCAGTGTACTTGTAGTTTCTACCGTACTAACTGTAACTGCATCAATTTTATTTGCTAGAAATTGATGTCATCCATGTGATGTCTATTTCTGTTTTCAGCTGGTGATTCTACTGAAACTGTCTGGTGGCAATGGGTGATGGACACTGATGATGTTAGCATCACAGATCCAGATGGTTCGGCTCACAAATTGCGCATGACCACTTGCTTCTTTCTGTTGACCAGCGGATTCGATAAAGATCCAAAGTGTACACCAGGATACTGTGCTGATGCAGATTGTCAACTGTGTACCATATAAACTGTGAAATTAAATCAAAATCAAATTTCTAAATTTAATATTTGTCATAAAGGAAAAGTTTCACTTTACTGCAAGTTATTGTCTAACTAAAGGCCAATAAAAAATTTCTTGATGAGCATTTAAATCGAAACTTTAATAACCCAGTAAAAACAAACCTGCAGTTTTTTCGAATTTTTTGAAGTATATTTGCTGTCTTAAACTGCAGAAAAACTGTTGTTTTTCTGAAAGTTTATGAAACAATAAAACCGCTACATAATTTGTGCAGTTTTTCTGTAAAAAAAATCATGCAAGTTTTTTTTATTGCAGTTTTTCTGCATTTTTATACAGTATTTTTGTTATTTTTCTGCAGTTTTTTTGCATTCCTTTTGCAGTTTATATATATCACTAGAATATAAAAAAGTGCAGCAGTACTGTGGAAAGATTACAAAAAACTGTATAAAAATTGCAGAAAACTATAGGGAAAAAACATGCACGTTTTTTACACAAAAACTGCACAAATTATGGAGGGTTTTTGTTTCATAAACGTTCCGAATCTTTTTCTAATAAACTGCAGAAAACTTCGAATATTCTGCAGAATTTTTTTTGCTGGGAAGACTTGTGAAATGTTACAACAAACACTTGCCTGTACAGTGCCAAATTGCCCACTAGTGGTGCTTTTACTACTATTGCTACTTCTCCATAGTGACTACGGGCATAACAGATTACCATAGTCCACTAGTGGTTAAAATAGAAAAAAATAGTTTCTTATTTGCTCACCAAGCACCACTGCTTGATCCTATGGTGCTGGTCTTGTTTTATAGAAATTCATGATTTAGGAACTCGTTTTAACTTTTCTTGCCTTTATTTAAAAAGTAACATGATATGAAGTGAGTCTTGCTTTTAATGCAGTAATTAGCATGTATTTTAAGTATCCTTTAATTTAATCATTTTAATAAAAACGAAAAAAAAAAATTTAAAATAATTTAGTAGCGAGGTTTTAATGCATCACAAATTAAAGTTGAGTATAAATCCGGGAATATTTTGTGCTGAAAAAAAAAATTGAAGAGCTGGCAGAGATGAAAAACCGCTTGAGTCCATTTTTGCTGAAAATGAGATAAAGCAATCATCTGCTAAATCAATAAAAACTTGGGATAGGAAAAAGTTTCTCTTTTTAACCACTGAAGATTTTGGTATAGGCCTAGGGTTATGGTGAACTTAAAACATTTAGATTCCATTTTAAGGAACTGAAATGTGAAGTGGCCTTCGAGAAGTGCATGTTTCTATCTTAAAAATTTTAAGTGAAATTGTGAATTTTAAAATAATCAATTTTTATGCACGAAAGTTCGATTTTTTTAAACTCATTTTTCTCCAAACAAAAAATCGACTCATGTGGTTTTTGATCTGAGCTCTTTAATTGTAAGGACACGAATTATGGACACAGCAAAAATTACAAATTTATGGGGGGGGGGGAGGGGGGGGGGTTAAGGAAGGGGGAGCCCCCTTTCCGTCCCCAGCAGATTGGGCGACTTTAAAAAAAACAGGATTATAAAGGAAATTTTGTTCATGGCTGGTTTCATTTAACTGAATTTGAGATAACTGAAAGCAATTTTATCTAATAATTGAGTTTAAAGGTGCATTGGTTTATGACACCTACTTTAAAAATAACACATTTATCGAGAAATAAGTTTATTATAGGCCTATAATCATAAGGATTGAAACTAACTACATGTACTGCAAGTGCTTAGTTAATTCTTTCGGATACTCATGAAAACACTTATAAAAACTAATCTTTTTCTATCAATGTCATCCAACAAGTTCAGATATGATCTCATAAACACTATATATACAACCATTTACAAGTAGAGAACAACTTGAGAAGATCTTAAAAGTGTGCAAAAATTTACAACAATGTATATCATTTTGATTTTTGCACTGTTGGGTTGCATCCATGCAAGTCCATCACTGGATGGTTGTGTGCAGTCATCCTGGTATTCGGAAGAAGACGGATATCCGGCGGACAAGCTGACAGGATATCCATTGGTTGGGCTTACATGCCAAGAGGATTACTGTGATCAATTAATGTAGGTTGTAAATTGTAAAGCCATAAATTACTGCATTCCAGACTGCATTCTTGCCTGTAGTAAAACGGCAATAAAAGTGTATCTGGATTGTTGTATTCTAACACTCCAGAAACACTTTTATTACAGTTGGATTCTAATAGTTTTATGAAACAGCAGTCTGGTTAATTCTGGTTTTTTTCTTTTTTTTCTTTTCTTATTTCTTGGAATGCAATTACATTACTGTTGTGTTTCATAAAATTGTTAGAATCCAACAGTTTGGCAGCAGATTGATTACCATCTGTAGTTCAACGAAATATTACTGCAGTATTTTTTTAATTGGGGTTGCATGGCAGGTAACATTTTCCACCGGATTTGCGCATTTTTGATACTTGGGGGCTGTTTCAATTTTAAACCCAATTGAGCACAAGAATATTCCCTAGATACTTGCTCAATTTTGCACGTGCAATTCAAGTGCTCAAATAGCATTCCTCGACTTTTCAACAAAAATGCACAAGGACGGGATACTGTATCCTAATAAAATAACTGAGTAAATATCCCACTACTTGTTATGGCCAGTAGTGGTATATTTGCACCTTTCTTTTGCTCGGTTTCAGTATTATAGTTACACATTTTGTTATGGTGTGGTACATTAAGGATGGTTGAGGGAAAGTGGGGGAGAAAGTAAAGAAGGGAAGAGTAAAAAATATCGAAAAAAGTATTACACAGGGTGTCTGGCCGTCTGGAAAACCTGGAAATGTCATCAAAATCAGTATTGTCGGGAAATGTCATGGAAATTTAGTCTGCGTCTGGAAAATCTAAATAAAATCTAACTAAAATGGAAAATTAGGCACTATTGGTGATTTTTTAGCCCATTTTTAGTTTTTTTGAGCAAAAAATTTGCCTGCGGCACCCTTTTCTCTAATTTTTTTTGTTAGCCTTCAGATTTTCGCCTGCAGGCCATGAAAAATATTTTTATGTCGGGGAAAAAAATGGATTTATGGGTGCGGCCCAGGGTAGTTGCCAAATATTGCAGTATTAATTGTTGTGTCAGTAAGAATGAGTTAAAAATCACTTTCGTTTGGTCTGGAAATTTGTGAAAATTTGTATGGAAAACCTGGAAATGTCATGGAAATTCGTTACTGGATTTGGCCAGACACCCTGTTATATGCAAGCCGTAAGGTACCGAGTTGAATTAAACTTAACTAAGACACACAAGGGCGTAAGCATGAAACAATGTATGCTGTGCAGTTAACTTTATTTGCCTTATAAATAACAATAAACATGCATTCGTCATTAATCTGCCTTCGATCAACAACTCATGCTCTCATATAACGATTTTTTTCAAAAAAATATTTCTGGGCATAATTTAATATATACATATACATTCTGAACTATTTTCTAGTTGTATATATATAGAAAACAATATTTATTTATATGCTAAGGCACCCAAGTCCATCGACTGCAATTTCCTGAAAATGATTTTCACAGTTTTCTTCGATCTCCCTGTCGTTATTATGCAAGTTGGTGCGTTTTCTTTCCTCGTTGGCCCGCTTCCTTTCCTGCCTCTTGAATTCTTTATGCTGCCTGCCAGAAAGCTGAAAATCCACCTTATAATCAGTGTTTCCCGATGCACGAGCTTAGGTATTTGCATTATGCCCCTTACCTTCTCTAGTGACGTAGACTTTGGTTTTGCCCCTTTATCTCCGTTGGTGGCTTTTACTTGGATTTCCCTGTCTTGCTGTGTCAACCCAAACAGCCGAGTTCCCGTGCCCCAAGGTGCCCACAATCCGCTGGGATTCGGATGGCAAGGAGGGTCTTCAATGATAAGAGAAAAGTCTATGAACAGCCACTCACTGCCTTTATCATATTATCCACTGCTGTGGATTTACCGTTGATTTTCTTTTATTTCTTTTCTAGATAATTCAACACTTCTGCTACCTAATGTTTTTTCGGCCAGAAAGTCCAATATGAAGTCGATGGTACCGTTCAGATCAAACCTCTGATTCTTCAGAATGTCCCGGATTAGCAGCACATCCTGACAAGACGAGAAGGTAGGATCCGTTTATTTGATACTCGAGTTAAAGTTAAAATACCAGGCTTGAGTTCAGTTTTTGAACCGACCTGACATCCTGTTTTTTCCATGACACTGGTAACGAGTTCTGAATATTGATACTCGTCAATGTCCGGGGTGGAAATTTCGGTTTGGATGCCATTTTGGTAGCCGTTCTCGTAAGACTGCATGCAATTAACTTTGTCCTTGTTCTTAGAAATCTTATGATTAAGACGCATTCATATTAACTGGGTGAAATCATAATGCTCAGAGAAAATATAATTTAATTACGTTTAATCGAATGCCCGCCGGCGTTTCCGAATCGTCCCCGAGCTTCCGGACGCTATTGTAGTGATCCCCGTTATGATATGCAATGTGTAACTCGGTTACAATTTTTTCACTAGAATCGTTTACATCATTTATCTGAAACAAATGTTTTGAAAAATGTTTGACGAAAATGTGATGCAGAATCAAAATCTAACGTGGTTTAAGGGGGAATGTCACCCTTACTTTATCAACAGACAATAAAGCGTGAAAAAAATTCATTTCCCAAAATGCCCCAATCATGCTCTTAATTATTTATATAAATAGTTTCAAAATTGTTAATTGAGCAACAAAGGAATGCATGATTGAAGGCATTGCCTCATGACATTTTTTACAATAGGCGTGTTTTAGCGCTATTACTCTGTTACCATTTGGATACATAGTTAGGACCTTGAGCGTTTTACTGTTGACGCCGGCTGTTTTATCGTTTTGGATAACGATGCCGGGTAACCAACCTGTTATCTACCTAAGTAGGTGGTGTACCAAATGAGGTAACAGAAAGTATGGATGCTTCGTACAGGAAAATCATCGAATGAAGAACTTTGCATTTTAGCGTTTTGCTTGTATCCTATGATAGAGTTAAGAACTACTTGTAAACTGGATAACTACAGGGTAATAACGCTAAAACACGCCTAATTCCACAGTAGGCTCTTATTTTGCATAATATTTACTTTATTTTTTATGAAATAAATAAACCGAATGTGGTTGTGAAATTTCAGGAAATAATGCCTTTTTTCAATATATTGTCAGTCGGTAAAAAACTTTTAATAGGGATTATCCCTTTAAATGAAATGTGCTGTCATACCTGCCAAAGAGGCGCACCCAATTGGTGGATTACTATTGTAACCGAGTGAAGTTTGGCGAATGCCACGATGGCGTCGTTGCCTGCGTAAGAACCCGGCGTGCCAAGATTCCCAACTAAGAGTACGAATGCAATATATTTTGAAACCAATTAACTTTGAAGGGAAAACCAGTTATTCAGTCTATAGTTTTTTTTAACAAAATCCCACTAATTTAAAGTTAAAATAAAACACGCGCACAATTTGACGTCACAGGACTGCACCACATCAGGCACGATTACCGTAAATTCTCCAGTTGGGGCTACTAATAAACAGACTGTTCCTAATAAGCGGGCAGTCTCTAGACTAGTTCTGGGACTTTGTCTGCAGTCTCAAATAGTGGAGAATAGATAGGATTTTAAGGCTTTTTAAATTTACACTTTTCAATAAGCGGGCATCGTTTGTAAATGGGCAGTCCGAAGTCGCTAGAACCTTAGTTTAGATAAGTGGGCACCCGCCAACCAGAGAATGTACGGTACTCTCAATCTTGCATGATTTATCTTGTTTGGATTGTGCCTACTTGTTTTGCATCCGTGGGACATTTTTTTTGATAGAATAAAAGCCAGATTTAATGGGTGTGAACTATGAAAACTCATTAAATTTTAATTCTATAAAAACTAACTTTACAAAAGCAGTAACACTATTAAAACTGCGCTTTTCATTGATCTTATTGGACCATAAAAATGAGTGCAGACTTGCCATGCTTGTCGAATGGAATATCGTCCTCGACAAACGGCTCAAAGTCAAGGCGATGATTTCGCATGTATTCAACCGTGTCTTCGCGGTGTTTCAAGTGGTTTCTTCCATGTCCTTCTAGCTGGTCTCCGAGTGCCCGAAATAGACAATTTCTATAGCAAAAAAGGACAAGATCTTGAGTTAGCTAGGCCGACACGGACAGATTAATTAAGGTTGAAGGGATCATCTTGCACGTTTACCCATCTCCTTGTATCTCACGGAGCGTAAGTCCGATGGCGGTCAACTGATTATTGAATGTCGTGAAGTTTTCAATGTTGTTCAAACGTTGAATCTGCCTTTCTTTCTCTTTGCGCTGGGCTGCTTTGCTATTGCTATTGCTACTGCTCTTGTCTTGCTCCCTTTTTCTAGCCATTTCTTCGCCACTTAAAGCTTTCCAAAGCTGGTACAAAATATGTTATCTGTCTCACCGAATGGCTTAGCATGAAATACAGCTTCTGCGTAAATTTTCTGGCTGAAAATAGGACAATACATTGAGAACTTTAGAAATACCTTATGCCACCAAAAGGACTGCCCATGTCAGCTGTCAGTTTCATTTACTGGGTATTACCAATTGGTATACGCTAATTATATTAAGCTATAATATCAGTGCCTCAATATACTCACCATTTCTTATTTTCTGTAGCGTTAGGAATTTTAAAATTTAACTTCTATGTGTCGGAATGTTTTAAATTTAATTTTTACGTCAATTTTGTGACAATTTAATGAAATTTTGTTGCAGGTGGCGCTGGTTATAGGCTGCTGTGAACACGGACGATTTTAAAGCAGTCTGAAGCAAGGCACGTGTTTTCTTAAAGTATTTTTTTAATTAATTCATGTTAAGAATATAATTTCAATTTGCTTAAAATCATTGGGAGATACTGGGGCTTACCGGATAGTTGGATTTGTTATTAAGAATGTATATGCTCAAGTTTTATTGAAAATAATCATACTGTATGTGTATAGGCATAGCCTACCTTGTTATAACGTAGGCTATGGTATAAGCCAGATGTAGGCCTACCTGTATGCAGTGCCCAGTGTTACAGAAAGATTTAAAGCCGTATTTACACTATGGTAGTCGGCTGCAAGCATCAATAGCAGGCTGTAGACAGCCAAAGGGGGGTTTGGGGGTTCAACTCCCCTCCTCATAACCAATATTTCGTCTTATGACAGACTTTTTTTAAATCGCCCAATCCGCCTCTTTAAACCGTTACACGTAATCGTAACACGATTTACATATGTAAGCAACAAAACCGTCTGCGAATAGGCAGTCAAACTGGCATGGGCACTGAGAGAGGGGGGAGGCAAAAGGGCGGTTGTCCCTTCCTGGAGTATTCTACTACCCCCCCCCTCCCCTTTCCGGACACGCATCGAACAAAATAGCACATTACCTATATATATCTATTGGGTGTTGGAATCCCCTTTCATTCTGGAAAATTTTCTGCCGGCCCCCTCCATCTTTTTTAATGCTTGCTGTAGAAGGCAGCGATGCGCAGGCAGCTGGCAGTAACAGTTGAAAAAGATTCAATTTCCATTGCTTCCAATATTATGTTGCCATGCATGATGCAACATCTTTTAGAGATTTAACTCGCAAAATGTTACGACGTTATATGTGATTGTTAATGTTTTATAATTAGTTTTGAGAAGTCAGGAAATCTGTAAAAAAAAAAAAAAAGAGAGTGCTTGCAAGGATCAGGGGATTTAAAATCTTAATCTCTGGGGGAATTCATAACCTGTTTATTAATCATTTTGCATAATTTTATAGAAGTGAATTTTGCACGATGTGCACTTGTTTTTATAGATTTCGCTACTGAGAGTCATGGCCGAAAACGATTTCATGTTTATTAGACCGTATTGCATCCAAGTTCTGGAAACGCCAAACAGATGTTCTGTTGAGAGTCTGAATAAAGCGATTTGTGATATTGAAGAGAAAAGTCTACAGCAACTGCAGGAATATGTACTTTTGCCGCTTTCCCAGCTGCTCAGTACTGTTGAGCGGTACGTTTCTACCTAATAAGGGCTTGGTATCACCAAAAAATATGAATCTCATGAATAATATTGGTCTTTCAAATATAGGACGCATGAAGTGGTCGTAGATGCTGTTTTGTGCATTATAAAAGTATTGTCAAGAACTCTAGTGAAATCGTGGAATTTGTTCACCGACATAGCTTTTCAAACCATACGATTAATTAGTAATATTGACAAGGATAGCGATAGTAAGTAATACACAATTTCAGTAAATGTTGTGCTTAACTTGCTTCTCTTCACTTTCAAATTCAGATTTTTAACCTTGTGTTTTGCAGCACCGGTGGCCATTTCGAGTGATGAGTTAAAGCAGTCGGTAGTTAGCTGCTTAATGGAGTTAGTCGACAAAGCCTCGCACGAGTAAGCCATTGTCGAAGCCATTTTTGAATATTTGTTCTCTTGTTATTAAGTTATCTGTACAAAATGTAGGGTGTTAGAGAAAATGTACGGCGAGCAGTTTCTCCCTCGGCTGGGGCACATAGTTTACTTGTTATTGCACTTATCGGAGCATGAAACGTGTCGTGAAACGAGGCTCTTGTCCATGGAGTCCCTAAGAATGCTAGGAAAAGGACTAAGTAAGTATTTTAAATTTTTGAAGCCCTGATAAATAGTTATGCATATAATATTATATGCTTTAGACATTAATTTAGTTATTGTTTAGCCATTAATAAACTTCGAAGTATGACGAAGAATTGCTTGGCCACTTTGATTCCTGGCATTTCGGTGATTTTAACAAAGGTTGGAACTGAGGGAGGACTATCAGGACATGTAAGAAAGGGTTCGAGCATTTTGAACCATATTTAATATTGAACTAATTCAGATTTATTTGCTTTTCATTTCAGGCTATTATTGTTGTAAGTATGAACTATTATCATTTCTTTGATCGTGAAAGTCCTTGCACATATTTTGAAAGGAATATTTTTACTTTTACTCAAGAGTGCGTTGAAAACGTGGAATGCCTTGGTTTTAGAAGTATTTGATGACGAGCAGTTTGACTCTAAGGAATTGGATAATAAAAAGAAAACTGGTGAGTGGTCGTTCATTCTGTAAGGCAGTTTAACCTTTTTTTCTCAATAAAAAAAGTTGTTTCTCAAAGGTACTTATGCTATCTTGTTTATTTAAAAATTTCATGTTCTATGTCCTGTACTTCTTTAACAGATGAGAAAACGAGTGAAAATTTTACTATGAAAATTCACCAAAGAACAAACGCTTGGGTAAAGACTGCGTCCGAAAAGATTGCCTTACTGGCTGAAAAACTGTGTGTCTTGGATGGGCATAGCAACTGGAACGTGCGCCTTGCCCTCGCCGATTGGGCAGGCCACCTTCTTGGAAAATGCAAGCGGTCTTTGGCAGATTCGGTCCCCACTTGCCTCGGCATCCTGATTGCACTGTCCGCCGACAATTATCCATCCGTCAGAAATGCAAGCCAGAGCTACCTGCAGGATTTTAGTTCAAAGCTGACTCCCGATGAACGCACTCTTATCGAAACTTTACAAGAAAATCTCCTCGAATTGATAATGCGATTGCCGAGTATTTTTAGACATTCCGGTAGGTTTTTTCGGCTTCGACAGGATTTTCTATTCCTTGCCAATCTTATTTGATTTGTATTATTGACAGGTGACGCGAAGAAATTATCCACCTTGGATCAATTGTACGGCTACTTGACCACCCTCGGTGAGTTTTCTTTTTATTTAAACTTAATGGTGAAATTCTTGCCTAATCTACTCACGCGGGGTTTTACACCTTCTTTAGGCCCCTCTTTGAATGTCATTCTTTCATCAACCACTCATTTGGAAAAGCTTTCATTTAGTCTTCTGCAACTCTGTGAGATTGATTGCAGGAACATTCCTCTGATTTATGAGAAGGCCATTTGTAAGTCCCTGGATTTCTCAGCACAAATTTCAGGATGGATGATAGATTTTCATGGACATAACACTTTGGTTTTCTGTGGGGAACTGGGGAATCGCTCAACAAGATTTTCAGTAAGGTGGTTGCAATAGCTATTAATGCTAAAAATTTAGGAAGGATGGGGGAACCTGTCCCAATAGGAGTTATGCCTATGTGAATTTTAATCATTTTTCAACATCTCCTCCCCCCCCCTCTCCTCCATTTGTTCTGACATCATTATTCGGATGTTACCTGCCCAGTGAAATCAGTGAAGATCGAAATTCAGTAGGCTTGAATAATTTTTAAAAATTACGATTTTGATCCATTCTGAAAAATTTTTTTAATGCATTTATCGCCTCAAATCTAACGATGACTATTCTTTTGCGTCGCGAAGGTTCTTCGAGCTCCATCGATGATGTTATTACAAATCTTCCCCCTAAGGTTCGAAAGCAGTTCCTGTATTTCAATGACGAGAGAATCCATTTGCGGATCGCTCAAATCTGTCAGGCATTGGGAAAGTTTGGTAATAATTTAATTTAATTTTTTAAATTTATAATTTCAAATTTCTTAAAGTACGATTTTAATAACGATTTTATGCTCATAATTTGCAGGTAACTTGCAGATTCTCGTCGACCACTTCGTTGAGAGATTCCACGAATCTGCCGTGTACAGAAAACAGTCTACCTTGTTACTAAATGAGATTATTTCTGGTGTGACTCTAAGGCAGGATACGACACTTGAAAATTCTGACGATGTTTACTCCATCATATCGTGAGTTTTGTTTGCAAGGTAGTGCATGACTACATATGGTTTTACAGTAAAAAAAAAAATTGATTATCGTAGTTATGTTGTCAACGAATACACGGATGCGTGTATTTGGGATTTAAGAGTTTCTAATATCAACGAAGATGCCACTGATTTGGAGACTACAAGTTCTAACGTGACGAAAAGGCTGGAGCTTGTTCACCGCATTGATGAACCCGTTTTCATTTTAAGCAGTAATGCAATCCAGTTGTGCCTTTTATTGGAAGGGGTTGCCAATTGCGCTAGGGTAAGAAACTTTTTTTTTTAAAAGAAAGTAGTTGTAAATCAATTAAAAGTATTGTACGTATCTTGGACGATTTTACGTGCATCTCTGATTGCAAAACTAAATTAGGTTTTGGCAAGATTCTTTGTAAATAACCCATTTTAATTATTACGTTTGTTAATATATTTTGGGGAAAAAAACCCTACAAAGCTCCTAATATACCTGAAAAATTATTGATAGTATTATGCATGGGGTTAATTCAATAAAAGTCCTTAAATTTCTGATTAGAAAATACTGATATGCATATTATTTGACATATTATTCATATTAATTGGCTTGATGCCTTATATAAGTTCTGATATTTTAGCAAGCTAGTTCATGAAAGTTAACTATAAAAGTTATCATAATTTCTGTACAAACATTTGTAATTTTAAAAAAGTTACCTTAACATAACTGGTTTTGCAATCCGACAAAATCCTTTGCATAAATTCAATAAATTCCATTTTCTTGTGTTATGTCTAAAGATTTTTGGTTTTCAGGTTTTGGGGCCAAAATTCAACCCTTTGTTAATGAGAGTGTTGTATAATGTGCTCGAGAAGCTTGGGAGTACAAATGTTTTGGTGTCACACTCGGCTCACTTGGCACTTTTGCAGATTGTCGCTTCCTGTAATTACAGGTATTTTCCATTAGAAAGTTTTAAATTACCACGTAGTACTAAAAGTTTAATAACTTTTTTATTTTTTTAGCTCGATTCCTGATCTTATCCTTCAAAATGCTGATTACCTTTTGAATTGCTTTTCAATAAAGCTTCGCTACAATCCCACTGACCGTAAGGCCCCGATCGTGCTCCGAGTTACTATCCAGCAGTGTGACAGGAGATTGTTGGACCTTTCTAAAGACATAATTGACGAGGTGAGGATCCCGACTTTGTTTTTTAGAAGTAGGAAGGCTTCCATGCTGCTGTATAATCGAGATTTCTGGTTACTAGCTTTTGAAGAACTTGGATTCGCATCTTGGAAACGACTTTTCCTCGTACCTCCAAGTGTTGCACGCGCTCGTCGGCAGCGTCCTGAAATGGTTCCCACCAAAAAAAGTAGGGGTAAAACGTTATTTTGTTATAGGTTGATTGTGTAAACATTGGTAATAAACTTAAGTTTTTCCTCCTCAGCTGATGGCAGACTTTGAAACTTGCCATTCTCCATCTGAAGCAAGCCCGATGACCGTGTGTGAATTTATCGCTCAGTACCACAAGTTGAAAAGTGCGACCGACGACTCGTTCGAGCAAGTTGACGATTCGGAACCTGCGAATCTTGCTAACGACGAAGATGACGAACGATCGACGGTAGATGATGTCAAGCCGAAACTTCCAACTTACGTAGAAATGCTTGTGATGGTGAGGTTTTTTTTTTCCTCGGATGCTGTTTTATGTTTTTTTCTGGGAATAGTGTGTAAATCGTTTGCATTATAAATGTGTTAGGTCTTGGAAAGGTGTTCCCATCTTCTTCCTTCAAAATCCCAGGCGCAGGCACTTCTAGTTTTGGATATAACGGATATCTCCGTGCGAGCATTGCAAGATTTTGAAGGTAAAAAACTCAATGAATGTTTTGGATTCTTAGTACTTACTTGTTAGTGCTTATACCGGTAGAAATGAAGCTGAGAGGTTGGACAAAGAGGGGGTAAATCTCATAAGCTTATAGTTAATTCCAAAGTGAATCTTTAGGGTGAACTGCATATGGATTAGGTGAATTCCAAGTGATCCGGATGAATCAGAAATGAGTTTTTTTTGGTGAATCTAGTTCGTAGTTCTGAAGGTTTTGGAGGGTGAATCCCGTGTGCTTTTGGTGAATTTCACAGCGAATCCCGAGTAAATCTTTAATGTGAACCTCGAGTTGTTAGTGAATCTTGTTGCATATTTAGAGATTCGCAATCCTTTGACACTTGAAAAGTTTTCATTACTTTAAATCTTAGGTAAATCTTGAGTCCTTAGGGCGAATCAATTCCTAGTGTATCTTTTTGAATCTTTTGGAGGTTAGCCTACCTCTAGGTTGTATAGGTGTAGCCACATTTCTGAAAATTTTAAAGAGTTTTCGTACAATTCATCTTTTTTTGCTAAAAATGAATTAAAAATGTCTAAAATACATCAATATTTTCATGTTTTAAAAATGATAAATTTAACATTTAGATGCCCTTCTGCCGATGGTGCATAAAATTTGGTCTCCTTTGGCATTACGATTCAATAATGATAACCTTCTTGTCACCAAAATGGTAATTAACATGCTTTCATTATAACATTTTTATTGTTTCCTTCCCCCCCCCCTTAATTTAATTAATATAACTTAATTTTGCCATTTGTAGGCATTTCGTACGTTGTGCACTTTGGCTTCCATTTGTGGAGACTTCGTGCGGCTGAGGGTCTTAAAAGAAGTATGGCCGAAAATCCTTTTGTTTTTGGAAAAACATCTGCCGTTGAGGTAATAATTTGTGGAAGCATTATTCTGAATAACTGGAATAATTAGTATGATAATACAAGAACCTTTGATGTTAATATGTAGTTTAAATCGTGAGGGAACCGCCTATCAGTACACGACTGAATACAAACTTCTACTGGATGTCTTATCAAATATCGGAGAATTGGCAGTATTGGTGAGCATAGGTCGTTTTTTCTTCCGTAAATTACAATGCTTCCAATTATTAAAAAATAATAATTATAAATGGTGTAGTTTTTTTTGGGGGGGGGGGGGGGAAACAAATCTTGTTGTAATCAAGATTGATAAGTCAGTTATCGAAAGTCGTCCTGCCACCTGTTAGTTAATAATTTCTGGAAATATTCCCTACAAAATGGCGTCACGAGACTCATTCGAAGCAATGAAAATATTATTCATTAAACATACTCGCTTTGTAAAAGGCGCTTTCAGTAAACTGGGATGATTGACCGATCCGTGCTGATGGAACTATTAAAAAAGAGCGCCATTTTGTGGGGCAATTTCTGAAAATACTTATTTTGTTAAGCACTACTTGAATGTTTGTTTTTTTATCTCGCTCCAGCTGCGAATATCCGATGTCGATTTGGATAACCTTGCTTCTGCTTCGGTGTTATACTTGAGTTGCCGACAGCCGATCGACGTGCAAATGGTGAATTAATTATAGTAGTACTATTTAAAAGAAAAGAATATGTTGTCCATTTGTTTATTTATGCATTATTTACTAATTCTCTTTTTTATTTATTTATTTCCAGGCAACCGTTAAGCTATTTAAGCGATTAATAAGCGTGAATCCAGATTTAGTGTGGTTGAAGTTAATCGACGTTTATTGCGACGAAAGTCATTTGCCGTTGCATCCAGGTGGCTCCGATTTTCAGCCCATCAAGGTAAAACCTAGTGCCAGCCGTGATTTATGTGGGCACTATTTGAAATATGATTATTCCATATTTTTACAGATATTTGGCCAGAATAAATGCAACGCAGAATTTAAAAAGAACGTAAGCCTGCTCCTCGATTTCATAGACCTGCCAACAAAAAGGTATAGCTTTCATCCTTGATTATTACTGTATACGCTCTCATATCAAATATATACAAAATTTGTAATGTTTTTGGTCATTCCTACTCCTTAGATTCAGTCCCAACTTGTGTTAATAACATCTGAAATGGACTGGTCAAGTTTGATAATGCAGGCAAAGATAAGGTAAGATTCAAAACTTTCATTTTTCTTTTAAGGGTACTGCTGCTGCAAGGGGTGGGGAGGGGAAACACAATATTTTTTAAATGCGATTGTAGCGGTTTCTCTCTGGTAAACAAAATGCTGATTTCCTGAGGTCCTTTTATAGAGCTAAACACTTGATATTTGGCACATTGATTCCTCGCATTTAGAGACAGCGAAGAGGCATTTTTTAGATCAAAATTTTGACTGGAAACGGAACTTACGCGTGCATAACCATTTCTCTGTAGGAAAATTTGCTTGTTTTTTTTTTACCCCCCAAAAAAATTGCTTGATTGGATTATCTCTGAACATGCTGTAGCCATATATTTGATTTTTTGCACACTTTTTCCTCATAGATGGCTTTTGCCATTGAAGGGGTCCTTCAGCTTAAATGGGAAGTCCCAGTTTGTAATTACTGATATCTAAATCTTGACATTTGCCCAAATACACGTTAGGCACCATTTTCCCCACAGATTTCAGCAGACACGGACAGTTGGTGGCGCCCTCTAAAACGTGCGTGTCTAAGTATTCCGTGAGAGCTGATGCCTTTATCCAGTAGAGGGTGCTACATACTGTCAGTATAATGGCGCCTATTTGGTCTTATATTTCCAATAAAATCCATATATTCAGGACATTGTTATTTTATTATTGGTGGGCTCAAATCCAATTGCAATTTCGATGCCGTTCCTAAGTGGGACTTTCCCTTTAAAGTATTTTTCATTTACTTATAGTGAGAGATTAGTTGATTCCTTGGAGTCAACCAAGGTCAAAGAGCTCATTGTTAGAGTTCATAAATTCCTTAGATTGTTGAAAACCTGATGCAATCAGCCATTAAGCAATCTTTTACATTATTCTCATATTAGGTGGTGTTTTGTGAGTTTCTTTTAATTAAATGGATACCCCCCACTCTTATAGTAGGGATTATTGAAATGAAGATGTTGAACATTTTATTTCTCATTATTGGTAAGTTTTTCTTTTATATGAGCATTTTTCTTTTCAAATCCACTTTAATTGCCCTTTTTATTTTGATAATTTTCTCTGAAGTGACTCAGTGAGAGTTCCCCTTCAATTCTAAAGCAAAATTCCTCAAAGGAAATGAAAATTATGAATTTGTTTTTTAAGAATTTGTCTATGGAATTTCTGCGAAGAGTTGCTTTACAATGAGTATTTACCTTGCTATTTACCTTGCTATTAGGAAGTGTGCAAGTAGAGGACTTTACAGGGTTCCCACTCAGCTGGAAAGTCAGGGAAATGGTGAATAGCCAGGGAATTTAGCAAATACTAGTGAAAAGTTAGGGAAATAATTGAACAAAAAGAAATTAAAAAAACAGAAATCGAAAAAATGGTAGACTAATTGTGAAATATGAAATTAAAATTAGGTGAAAATGCTACTCCATATGCAATTACATCCACTAAATTAAATGGTACTCCTCTCGTATTTCTTTGCCCCTGTTTTTGAATTTGTTCAGGGAAATATTGGAAATTAGTCGGGGAAAGTCAGGGAATTTCTGGTATTTGTAGTATTTTCCATGCGTGCCAGTACCTTCGATCAATTTGTGATTGTGAATGATTACAATACCACAGAATTGGAAATCGAACCTTATTTGGTATTCTCAACGTGGTCAAGGAATTCTTAGGTCCGAGCCTCTCTATTTGATCAAGGGTTTGAACATTCCAGCTTGGACGCTCGAGTTCAGTTTGAGACTTATTTTTTTAATAACGCGGAAAATATCGCGGCGCGAACAACATATTTGTGGAGATTAACTGAAGACATTGGGAAATGAAGCAATCTAAATTTATTCATGTCATTTTGATATTTGAATCAGACGCATGGATTTAGGGGGGTGGAGGGGTGGAGGGGAAAGTCCCGCTATGAAATAATTGGGTTGTAGGAGGAAGAGCATGAAATATTAGGAAAGTCATGGAAATTGCATTTTGATTTGAGCCACCAATCAATAAATAAAATGTCCTTGAATACATGGATTTAGTTGGAAATGCAAAGCACGAGTAGGCGCCATTTTACCCACAGCATTTAGCGCCCTCTACTATATTAAAAGGGATCGGCTTTCGTGAAATACGTAGACACGTGCGTCCTAGAGGGCGCCACCAACTGTCAGTGTCTGCTGAAATCTATGGGAAAAGTGCGCCCAACGTGTATTTGGCAGTTAAGATTCTTGTATTTCTTCAATATGGAAACTTGCAATTATATTATTGTCACAGCCATTCATATCTAGTAAGTGTGAACAACTTAAATATCACTTGCTACAAAGTGGGACTTTCCCTTTAATGGTGAAGGCTCATTTCATGAAAAGTGCTTTCTAAACGGAAGTCTTAATTATATATTAGAGCAAAACGTATATGGGAGACAACCATTTTTATATAAAACATGGGCAGCACCATATTATCTGATCTAAGGAATATCCTGAGTCATAAAATAGGCGTGTTTTAGCGTTATTACCCTGTCATACGTGGAGTCATCCAGTTTACAAGTAGTTCTTAACTCTATCGATAGGATACAAGCAAAACGCTAAAACGCAAAGTTCTTCAATTCGATGATTTACCTGTACGAAGCATCCATAATTTCTGTTACCTCATTTTTTACACCACCTACTTAGGTAGATAACAGGATGGTTACCCTTTTGGTTACCAGGCATCGTTATTCAAAACGATAAAACAGCTGGCGTCAACAGTAAAACGCTCCGGGTCCTAACTATGTATCCAAATGGTAACAGTGTAATAGCGCTAAAACACGCCTAATACATGTATATGAAGAGCTGAGATCAAAAACCAGATGAGTTCATTTATGCTGAAAATGAGATATTTGCATAAAGTTGTAAAAGTAGTGTTCTAGCCGCTAAGGGCCAATTGTACCAACCACAGTTAAATCTTAACCCTGGGTTATTTTGATCATGTGACCAATTTCAGCCAATGAAAATTCAGGAAAGTAGAGAAAACCTAAGCTTAACAGTGGGTTAAAGTTAACCCTTGTTGGTACAATTGGCCCTAAATCAATGAAAGGTTGGGATAAGATAGGAAAAAGTTGCTGATTTCGATGGCTTAATTATTCAGAAATAGCGAATAAGCCAATTTGTGAAAAATGAGATAATTGTACCATTGCGATTCTGGAAGTACGTGTCCCCCTAATGAACATATAAAGTTAAAGAAATTAATTTAACCCATAATTGTTAAAGTTATAGAAGTGAACAGTAGCCAATATCCAACAAGGTTTCATTTCTAAAAGTTACAAGTAGCGAATGGTACCATTCGTTAGTTTTATATTTTCAAAATTTCTCGAGACCGGGATTTTTATTAAAATATAAGTAGCGAACATGACAAATTTCACTCATTTTTTCCCCTCTTTTTTTATTCAATATGGGCAAACTAATGGATGTGCTCATGCGCTACTTCACACTTAATTTAGTTTGCTTTCCTACAAAATTAATCTTAGTCAAACTAGCGAATGTGCATTTTTAAGCCTTTTATTTCTCAAATGACTTAATTAATTTACTAATTTAATTAGTTAACAGAAATTGGCATATTTCCTATGAAATATATATTGTTTTATTTGTTCACCAAATTTCAGCCTTATTTCCAAGTTATACAATTTTTCCACAAAAATGCTATATTATCTCAAAAGCAACTTTTGGCTTAATTGCTACTTGTGAATTAAGTTCTTGACTATAGGTCATATTATAAAAACTATAGTGATTATAATCTAAAAGTTAAATTTAGGATTAACAGTTCTTTGCTTTTTCAAGATTTCTTTCGGAGGATTTTGTATAATTGAAATTATTGTATGATTTTTGAATAAACAAAAATATTCATACCTTTGATTCTAAAAATGTCATGAAAATATTATTGGATTTGAACAGGTTTTGCATAAAACTGTCAGTACTATAGCACCTAGCTATTTGGGCCTTAATATTTTTAACCAAATCCACGTATTGGTGGGGTCAAATCCAAAATGCAAGTTCCTTGCCATTTCTAATATTTCATGCTCTTCTTCCTACAAAAACCTTCTTTCAAAGGGGAACTTTCCCTTTAATTTTGTCAGTTATGATATAATTGGCGAGTATTTTACGTGTCCAGTTAACATAATATGCATCAATTTACAAAGTATATAGGCCTACTGTAGTTTCTATACAATAGAAATGATATCCGAATCCATTAGGAATTCTCGTTCAGTGAGCACGTATTTTTGCAATTTATTGTTCAGAATCAATATAACCTTAAACAACAAAAGGGCATGCTGCTTTTGCGCCCCCTTTTGAGTGTTTTACTTTTATTATTATCAGATTTGCATTGCATGGAATTGGATCCATGCAGTAGTCCACATGTTTTTAAGAATGACATAGATGCAGCGCCCTCTATTATGCAGATATTGTAAACAAAGCTTACGCGTGAAAGATTGATGTGTGAATGCAAGTGATTTAGGCAATCAGGATTAATAAAGGAAAACAGGATTTGCTCTTACACAATTTCTAGAAGCATGATTAATATTGGTTGAACTAACCAATACTAAATAGTAGCTAGACCTAAGACGAGATAAATTCCAGAAAATTGTTATTAAGTGTGTATCTGACAATTTATTCAAACCGTGATTACCTTAACCATGGTTTGTTTTTAATCATCCTACTTGCCCATGTGAATGAGATATTAGCAGGGGCACAGCCAGGATTTACTAATGGGGGATGGGGTGTGGGTGGAAACCCCCAAAATTTTGGCGATTTGTTTTTTAAAAAGAGGGGTTATCATATGCAAAATGTTGGTCATGGGGATATTTAAACCCCCCAACCCCCCTCCCCCTTCGCTGGGCACCTGGGTATTAGGAGAAGAACTTGCAGTTGATTTGGGCGCACGTAGTAACTGCCATTGTTTATAGAGGGCGTTGCCAATTTGCTACTGTTACGATGAGATGGTGCGGAAAATTTGGGGGAGTTGCGCCTCCCCCCCCCCTCCACTCCTATTAACTCTTAAATGCCCTTCAACAATATGTCGCCGAACTTAATTTTGCATTATGTGGAAAATCTTTCGCAAATTGTCGCAGCTCAAGTAATTATTGACGTGGGCGCATGAAAAACAATTATCTATGCAATTTGCCGTTGAATAATGAGTCTTACGGGGGGCTGTATAGCGTGCCATCGGAGGGCGCTACGCCGCCCAGGCTCCTCCCCTTAGCCAGCGCCCGTTGTCAACCGTGACGCTGCCATTAAGTCCACGGTTATCCATTGAGAAGCTAGCAGCATGGATTTCTGGTATTGGAGGGAAGGTTGGAAGGGCGCCAGAAAAGCGTTACTGTGAGTGGATTTATTGGATCGGAAAAATGGTTTACTGTAATTTTGCCGCTTAATCCATATCCATCCGCCTTCCGCCCATTATAATCGACGTTTCGGAAGAAAAAGTTTCCGGGCGGATTTTTACTTTTTTCCGTTTGGCAAGGATGCGCCGCCGCCGCACATCTTTGGCAGCGAAGACGCTACGCGGTTGCTTGCTGCGTACAGTGCGCTGCAATGGCTTACCATTCCCTGACAGAGAGCGGGGGCGGCGTCCTCGGGGCGCCTGCCGCTGCCGCTGAAGAGTTTGTTCCGTGGGAGTCCAACGGGACGATGGACGTGCTGCACACGCATCGCAAACCGGACAACTGGACTCTGGAGAATTACGACGGTCCGAGGATCCCAGACCCCGGCACTTGCTTGCTGCTGACTTTCCTGACCGGTATGACCCTGATCACCGTGCTGGGCAACACGCTGGTCATCCTGGCCGTGGCCACCACCCGCCGGCTGCGATCGGTCACCAACTGCTTCATCGTGTCGCTGTCCGTCGCCGACCTCCTGGTGGGCGGCCTGGTCATGCCGCTGTCCCTCGTCTACGAGATGATAGGCGTGTGGCCGTTCGGCTACGTCATGTGCGAACTTTGGAGTTCGCTGGACATCATGTTGTGCACGGCGTCCATCTTGAACCTGTGCTGCATCAGTTTGGACAGGTACTTTGCCATCACCCGTCCCCTCACCTACACCGTGAAGCGCAACAAGCGCCTGGCGCTGGGCATGATCGGGGCGGTGTGGCTGGCGTCGGCCGCCGTCACGTTTCCGCCCCTCCTGGGCTGGTACGAGCGCGGGGTGGAAGATGTCCTGCACTGTCAGTACGTTTCGGACAAGGGTTACGTCATCTACTCGGCCTGCGGCTCCTTCTACATCCCCTTGGCCGTCATGCTGTTCGTGTACACTCGGATATTCGTGGTGATCTACAGGCGCAACCGTGTCGTGAAGCAGCAGAAGAGGTACCAGAAGCACGCCGCCGGGACGGCCAACGGGTCCGCCCCCGCCCCGGCTGACGGGGGCAAGGCGAAACCCCAGCAGCAGTACATTACGTCGTCGCGAATCAAGGACGACCACTCGGACTGCCTGGTGAGCCTGGAGATGGCTAGCGATAGCCTGCTGACCGTCCGGCCCAGGCGAGAATCCGGATCGTTGAAGGCGACGGCGCCGGACGGAGGGGCGGCCGCCGCCGGCCTGTTCCGTTCCAGGAGTTACCAGTTCCAGTTCCATAATGGCACGCCCTTCGTGGCCACCATGACCAGGCGGAAGTCCTCCAAGGTGGAATCGCACCTGCTAACTGTGCCGCGCTGGGCGCACTCGGGGGCGCACGGTCCCTCTTCGTCGTCGCCCTCCTCCAGTGGGGCGCTCAACGTGTCCTCCTCCACCGGCTCCACGTTTCTCTACCCGCCCGTGGACATGAACCAGAGGGCCAAGATGTCCTTGCCCTCCCTGGGGATACCACCCTCCGAACAGGCCAGCCTGCTGCAGGCCAACCACCATCACGTGACCAAACAATACCACCGGAAGCACGCCCGGGGGTTGAGGATGTCTTTCCGGAAGGAGACTAAGGCCACCACCACCATCGCCGTGGTGGTGGGCGGCTTCGTTGTGTGCTGGATGCCTTTTTTCCTGGTGTACATTGTCCACCCCTTCTGCGAACAGTGCGCCTTCAGCCCCCTGCTGGTCAGCGGCCTGACCTGGCTGGGTTGGGCCAATTCGGCCGTCAATCCGTTTATCTACGCCTTCTACAATATGGATTTCAGGGCGGCCTTCTGGAAGCTGACCTTTGGCCGGTGCTGCGTGAAGAGTTTTGCCAAGGGCAGTGCCGTGGTACTGTACCCCCAGGTGTGGAGGTCAAGGCTGAAAGGCAGCGGGACCAATGGGGTCCCCTCCATTGTCATGGTTCAGTCGGATGTGATGTGATCTGGACTGTGGATCCGACATGGTGATGTGGTTTTGATGGTGCCTGGTTTTTTAAAATGTGATTGTGAGCACTCTGGGATTTGTTGTTGCAACAAGGATTGGTGCCCATGGTTATCCTGTACTAATTGGTCGGTTGGATTTATATGGATTTCTTACCCAAAGATACTTTGTTTTCCTGTTTTTAAGTTTGGAAACTTAAAAAAGTTGTTCAAAGAATTCGTTTTCTTGCACTTTATGGAGCGTTCTGATATTTCCTTACATTTCATTTGCATATTTGACTGGAAATTGAAAAATTTTGGCAATGTTTGATGCATCATGTTTTTCAAACCGTCATAAAGTTTTTGGGAATATTTGGTTAATGTGTTGGTACCATTTTCTGTCTAAGCTAAGGGACCAATGAATTGCAATCAAGGTAGCCTATATTTACATTACTCAATTTTGAGTAATTGGCAAAAAATCTGTGAAAGTTTATGAAATTCTCTGAAATATTTTGTTAAAGTTTATGAAATTCTCTTAAATGTTTATATTTTAAAATCTTTTAAAATATGATAATCTGATTTTCTATTTAAACATTTATTTATTCAAATGCCAACATTTGGAATTACTTTTAATTATTGTCAGAAATCTGTTAAAATAGTTTATGAAATTCTCTGAAATATATCAGATTTTCTGTTTAAACATTTTATTCAAATGACAACATTTACAAACTTGCGATCATTGGTGGAAAATGATTTGTAGGCGTTATATTACAACAGTGGAAGAGGAAAGGACGGGGGAGGGGGAGGTTGTTACGTAATATATGAATGATCCCCTTGTTTCAAATATATTTGTACTTTAAAAATAAAAATGCCTCTTATTTGGAGACATAACCATATTTCGAGACTAATAACATTTTTAGTGTGATAAGTCAGGGAAAAGTTCTAGTGGAATCAACTAATTAATGATAACTATTTATAATTATTATATTCGTCTAATAAAATGACAGGCACAAGACTGGGGTGTAGACACCATAATTAAGAAAAGCCAGGGAAAAATTAATCAGGGTTAATTAAGGCTAGACTCCATTTGGCATTTATATTTTTCCAATTATCAATATCTTACGTTGTTAACCCAGCAAAATAAAGACAAATACAAAATATATAGAGTGAAAGAAAACCTTGTAAATAAGGCATTGTCAACCCTGACTTTTGATTCAAAGTAAGGTTACCATGGGCAGACCACAATTTAAAGTTATACTTAGCTTAAATTTGTTTTATGGTAGGAATGATTGTTAGTATTTTTGACGATTTTGTATTTCACGATAAATATATCCCAAGCGAAAATTTAAATAAAATTTACTACATTTTTAAACTCAATTTTTTTATCATAATTCATAAATCTTGTATGATTTCCTATATTGATGTTCAAGGGGGAAATTCAAACTTTTATTTCAAAAATAACATTTAAGTTTAGGAAAATATCAATGGCTTAATTCACAAGTGACGAATGAGCCAATGAACATATAAAGTTATATACAGAAATTAATTTAACCAATGGCTTGTTAAAGTTACAGAAGTGAACAGTAGCGAATATCCAACAAGGTATCATCCCTAAAAGTTGCAAGTAGTGAATGGTACCATTCGTTAGTTTATGTTTTAAAAATTTCTCGAGACTTAAATTTTTATTAAAATACAAGTAGCGAACTTGACAATTTTTGCTCATTTTTTTGTTGCATTCTTTTTATTCAATAGGCAAACTAATGGCTATGTGCACATTCGCTACTTTACACTTTTATTTATTTTTAACTTTCCTGCAAAATTAATCAAAGTCAAACTAGCGATTGTGCATTTTTCAGCCTTTTATTTCTCAAATGACTTAATTAATTTAGTAATTTTAATATTAAACAAAAATTAGCACATTCCCTATAAAATATATATTTATCTGTTCACTAAATTTCAGCTTTATAACATTGTTTATTTCCAAGTTATACAATTTTTCCATAAAAACGCATCTCAAAAGCAACTTTTGGCTTATTCGCTACTTGTGAATTAAACCATCGATATTTGGTTCTTAACTTCTTAGGGTCATATTATGAAAACTAGTGATACTGGTAATCTAAAAGTTATGAGATTAACAGTTCTTTGCTTTTCAAGATTTCTTTTGAAGCTCAAGGATTTTATATAATTGAAGTTATTGTAGGATTTGTTGATAAACAAAAATAACCATAATCATTATTCTAAAAAATGTCATTGGACTTGAACAGGTTTTGAAATAAAACGGCAAAAGCTAAATACCAAATCCAAAAATAATGGTAAAACAAGACCATGCATTTAATTGTGAAAGAATATTAGCCAAAGTGGCAATTTTTGTTTTGCATTTAATGCATCTTTTTGATAAAAGATGTAGGAATTATGAAGTCATTAATCTTGGCAGCTGTAAACCCTCATTAAATTAATCTTCCATAAAAATGAGTTTTAAATGATAATTTCAGTTAGGGGGAATTTATTGCATTAATGGGCAAGATTTGCAGTCAACATTTTGTATTCTGAATATGTATTATTTAAATAATTATTTATGGACTTATTTAGTAATTAATTGATTAAAATTAATTACACGGGTTACTAATGGGATCAAGGATTTAATATGCCATTGTATCGGTGCAAATGACTTGCTTATTCAATCTGTATTATATTAAAATCAAAAGCAAAAATACAATGACATTAACCTATGACATTAGGATTATGATTTGTAAGCCTATTATCTCTGTGGTTTTATCTTAGTAGACATTAATTGAATTCGGGACCAGAGATTTTAATATTAAAAGCAAAACGACATCATCGATTCATGTGCAAGATGGATCAAAATCCTGATTTTTTTGTATTTTATTTTGGGAAAAAAAAATAAATAAAAAATATTAAAGGGACAGTCTCACTTTGAAACAAGTTGGTTTTAATAAAAATAGCGTGAAAAATTATATTTAAAATGGAAATTGCGATTGCATTTGACAATATCTATCAATAAATAAAATGATCCGAATACCTGGATTTGGTTGGC
>JAQIXP010000293.1:0-29209 GCA_034700285.1 Proteroiulus fuscus
GGGGGCCCTGGGGGCCCGGGCCCCCCCTTGAGCTCTGAAATACATGGTAAAATTCCACCGGGCCCCCCCTTGAGATCTAAAATAAATTGTAAAATTTTACCGGGGCCCCCCCCTAACTGCAGGTCTAAATGCGCCTATGTGTGTACCGGGTAGCTTTCTCTTGTGTCATACATGAGAATTAAAAAACACCTTTATAGGCAGGCCTATAAATACTAGTTTTAACTTTTTTTCGAAAGTAAAGTGCTAAACTATTATTAATAATGAACCTTCATCAATAAAGTGGTTAGAGCGCCATTTTAATTTCAAATGGAGGAACAGCTCAATTTGGAGTTGTTCCAATGAGTAAGAACACTGTAATTAATAAAATAGCAAGAGTTCTTTCTATCTTTCTGTAATTATTTCTGCCAATAATTCATTAATTATAATTAAAAACTAATGGTAATAATTCGGCTAATGGTGTGTAGCTATTTTGTTCCTTTGGCCTGCATTATTATGTAATGCCATATGCAGACTAGTGTCCATGGATTCACGAGTGACCATAGCAATAAAAGCACAATGGCTACTCCATGGACTTGAGATTTTTATCACTTCGTTTAATATGTTTACCAAACTATTTACAGCAATTCCGATGGTAGAACTGTACAGTACCATTATTTATATTATTTTGGCTTAATTAGTATACATATATATGAAGCAATTCTATAAGTTCCCCTCGAGAACGTTTGTAGGCCTATTCTATCTGACAAATAAAACATCTTTAATTAATAAAATTAAAGATATTTTATTTGCTTTTTTAGCAATCACACTTGTCTAAATGTATATACAGTGTAGTAGGCCTACGTATAACGGGCATAATTTAATTTTTTTGGGGGGCAAAAAACGACATAGACCTATGAGAGTGGTTAATCACGTGGAAGGTGAACTGTGTATATACCGGCAATTTCATATTTTGAATTATGACAGGTTTACTAATCCGGTAATCGTTTGGATAATATCAGCTTTGTGCCATGGCTTTGTGCATGGTGAGGGGAATCCACGATTGTTTCCAGTCCATGCATGAGAAATCAGAGCTTGTCAGTATTTGTGTCATTCAACAGTACAATTGGCCATATACTACTGGCTTAGACACATTATAATACCAAGCTATTCAAAGAGTATTTGCAGTTTTGCTTTCATATTCACATGGGCTCAAATGGGTTATCTGAATAGTTAATTTAGTGGAATATATTGTCTGTATACGTCTTGTTGACTGGTGTACAATAGAAATGCCGTTGCAGATTTAGGTCATGTGCGTGTACACGATCGATTGTGTTCTCCTGGCTTTTGGCTCATGTGTTTTTGCCTTTTCACTGCAAAAATTTCAAGCAGAGATCTTCTGGTTGGGATTTCAATGCAAATGATGTCCCTGTACATTGGAATTGACTAGATGTGTAGAGAGTTGTGCTATGGGCTGTGAGCCAGCAGTGGAGACGGGCAAAGGAGAAAGGCGCGCTGTCGTCCATTGCTGCTTTATTTCACTCAGTATTTAATATTATTTATTTTTTATGAAGTTCATATGCCAAATACACGACATTTAATTGGAATAACTCTTTGGATTTTGGATTATGTGATACTTTCAATTGCTGCAACGTTTTATTTATAACTGGTATGCTCGCCTGGTGCTCTTTTGATGTTTTCCGTATATATGTGTGTATAAACCTTGGTATAACCCCCGATATATATTTATACACGGATTGAACCATTTATAGACCTGTGCCGACTCTTATAGCGGATATTTATAGAATTTCTATTTGTGTATGCCATAATCCTATATAGGTTTTAAACAATGTCTTGTGGTTATTTGCTACAAAATGTAACTTAGCCAAGGTTCCTCGAGATAACAAGCCCCAGCCTGTAGCTATTGCTTTTTTATTGGAAAAGTAATGTATTTCTACTGTTGGATGCTAGGTTTTCGTTTGCATGAATGGTGATGCTCTTATTTGCTTTCTCAAGTTCTGAGCTGCATTTACTGTTACTAAAAATAGCGAGCGATGGAAACCAAAAATATAGTGGTCATTTAACCAGTACCGTATTAATTTGAGGTTGTTGAAAGGCAAACTCTGTTAATGCCATCCATTTCTTGCACAAATGTATAGGGTATAGGCCTACCTTAAATTTTATTCAGGAAGTTGTTTGCACATTTTGCCTAGGCCTATTAATAATACCTAATAGGCCTACCAGATATTTTTTTTAATTTTTGGGTATTGATGATAGCTCCAGTTTATCAATTTGTTTCTTAAATTGATAGCATTGTTGTAACAAATGTATTTCACAGCATATATGGGTACATAGTATACTTGAGAAATATCGTGTTATAATGTTAAATGTCAGTCAGCATGATTGTTGAAAAAGGCAAACATGTTCTGCAATGCGTGTTTCTTATGAGGATTTTTTTCTAATAAAATAAACGTTGCCCCTGATCAAATGCAGTTAGCTCTGCCTATTGAACAATTGGAAATGATTACAATTCTTGGCATAGGCCTAGTTTTTATGTCGTGACTAAAGAACAGTGTTGCTTTTTTAAAAAGTACATGGTGTAAAGTCATAAACTCAGAAGATCATAATAAATATTGTTTAATGAAGAAAAGTATCATAAAAGCACTTTACCATTACTACGTACAAGTTAGTTGTTGGTTACTATTATTTGCGGGGAGATTGCTTTGTTATTGGTAATCTTTATTTAATTATTTTGAAAATTTACAATATACTTCTTGTTTAATGAATAAAAATTTCTACATTAAGCATGCCTATAAATCTGCATTTTGAGGTAAAATAAGTACTTGTTTCTTTTGAAACATGCATGGACAATTAAAATTATCGGTTTGCCTCATATTAAGTTGAAAACCGTTCAGCAACCGTTGCTGAAAGCTATGGGAAAAAAATTCTATATAGGAATGCTTGCAAAACTAATGCTTTAGCTCCAAATTGTACCTGCATGCATGTTTTCACATTTCAGTGGTATAGACCTACCTATCAACACAAAATTGAGACCAGTGCAGTGCTAAAAAATAAATAGGTCTATGATATAATAATGGTAAATACATGTATAATCAATCATAAGTGAAGCCTCTCTGTAAGTACTTTCAAGTGCATAAAATGCCTTGTACCATACTCTTGAATATTTCTATCTTCGATATACCTCTAATTCACAAGCATTTAATTAAAATGTGCACTCACATCTAAAATCATGGCCATTATTATACATTATCCATGCAGGAGAACGGGGAAGCGATTTGTGAGACCCGGTTTCCTACATGGGAGGTTGACGTGTCAGCAAGTATAGGCTTAAACTATTGAAAACATGATATAAATTTCATCTGTTGGAATGATTACACATTATGATGTCGTGATAAATCTACATTTCCTCTATAGAGGAAATGTATTTATTTAACGTTGACCCAACAAATTTGTGTTACTTGGGTACTTGCTTGGTTGAGTTTATACAGACAAGAATGATTTATTCAACATTCTATGTCTGTAACATAATAATTTTATTACGCCTCGCTGCTATATACCCTCAGCATAATATTCCTACTACTAACGAGTAAAGAGTGGTTATATTGATAAAGTGCCCATTCGAATAATTTTGACCATAAGTAGCTATAGTATAAAATACAGAAAAGCCAGCCATGTCAAATAGTTCTCACTGTAGGCCTATTGTTGATTGTTGTTTTCAACAACATTTGTTTCCCTTTTATTATTGACTTTATTCATTTCAAATACTGTCAATTATTCTTTTGTATTGAAATAGAATTTCTTGCATTATTTATTTCATTTTATTTGATTGGCGTTCTGAAATAATAGTTTTTAGTCTTATACCATATGTTACCATAGTGTTATGTTATGCAGACGACTTTGAATTTTAGTCATTGATGTTTTCAGTTGTTGATTACTGCTTTCGGGTGACCCAGATATCCTAATACCGGTACAGGACGTTTAAAATTATTATTCGGTGTGAATGTATTGAATACGTTATTTTTCATTTATTTCAGTTAGGCATTGTTTATACCAGTTATACCAACCAAGGTTATAGATTTAATTTTACTACAGGTGTATATGTATTAGCAAAATATACCAAAGAAATGGTTTTAATATAATGAGGCAAAAAGAATAGCATAAAAACTGAGCTGGGTAGCTTCATGGTAAAATACGATGACATCACCTTAGCATTCAGGGAATGTTATACCGGCTTTCCTAAACTAAACAAATTTAATTTCAAAATTCTAGTAAGCGCTCCACATTCACATGCAATTCAGGAGCCAGAATTGTGTTTTATTGATATCATCTTTATTGATCATTAAAGTTTCATTAATGACATGCATGAAAATAGCAAACGATTAATAGCTATCATTTTGATTTAATCAAAGTTAACCTGATGTTGATTTAGTTCAGTTTAGGAAAGCACGGCTAACTCTCTTCCACCCATCTGAAGTATACAGTTGAGAGAGACAAACATCTTTCAACTATACCTTGATGTATAGGCCTGGTAGAAAACTACCTGCGATATGACTAAAATCTATCTCATTAGACGTTTAATTATGATAAATTTTATTAACAGAGAAATTATCTTGTACTTTTCAGGGTCTGAATAGGCAGCCATGACGACAGACATTACTGTGGGGGTCCGCTGGGATCCCACTCAGGATATGATGGAAGATTACGACTACGACGGGGGAAATAGCTCCTCACGACTTTTCGAACGTTCCAGAATTAAAGCCTTAGCGGGTAATTAAGTTTTACATATTTGTGCTAATGTTTTAAGATTGGCAAATATCTTCAATGTTGTTTCTATAGAATTAATCTAACTTATAATTAATGTAGTTTCCACAAATAGTCCAGTGTATGACTATTGTAGTTTTATTTCAGTTGCTGAAATAATTTTTGCAAATTATTTTAAGAATAGCTAGAGAAAAAAGGCTCACAGTTCTCTCTTGTTCTTAGTTCCCATTAGCAGAGCCTGTAGATTGATTTAAATCTTTACTGGGTATTGTTCTAATGAAAGAGACTAAAAATATACATTTATGACCATATTCAAGGCCAATTGATGACTGCATTAAGCAGTGCATAATGACTTTCTTCAATCAGTAGGTCATAAAATTGATGCATTTGAGTGCTCTTTCTTACGTCACTTCCATTTAGTTTGTTTTTTAAATGTGAAGGGTTAGAAATTTATTCTAGTCTTAGGGATTTTAGGACTTAAATCAAATGTTAATTTATATGACACTACCGTATAGCAATTTCTTATTTGGATTATTTAAGAGAAGGTATGATGGTTATTTGAGGATGCAAATTTTTAAAATATGCAAGAATAAACAAACAATTTTCGTGTGTATAGAAATGGGATAGTAACGAAACATGATAGGCCTACAAACTTTAATTGTTATCAAAGGAACCCAGTGTACAAGGATAGATATGTGAAATAGTGTATATTTAAAATGGCAGTAAAGCTTGAGATTGCAATATTTATTTTTCAAAAATAAACCAAAAAAAACAAAATATATTTATACCGTACAGTGTGTATATATATATATATATATATATAAATTAAATTTAAATTAATAATAAGTAAATGGTAAAGTGGAAAAATTACATTAATCAGGTAAATGTATACAATGTTTCTTACCTTGTAAAGTTGACAGTTCCAGGAATTGAAAACAAAATATCTTTGATTTTGTGACATCATGGTTGCTCATATGGCCAATCTTGAAATGATCTTGCATTTTGTAAATGCTCTCTGTCGAGGCAATAAAGGAGAACGAGTTCGTATATATATATTTAATCTAACTACATATGCATGTAGTTAGATTAAATATAATAGGCAAACTCTTGAAAGTTTTTATTTCCGCTTTTTGTTTTCACTCTGATGAAATCTACCATCCTGTTGTTCTTCCCTTGAAAAATTATGAAGAAATTCAAATGGAATTGACCCACGAGTCCTCGTAGGAAAAAAATCTTCTATTAAGTTACAAGAAATTAGGGTATATCACATGCATTTTTTTCAAATATTTGCGGTCCTGTATCATTAAATAGTATTCCTGTTGAACTTAGGGCCATGGACAGTCTTATTAGGCTTATAAATTAGTGTCAAATCTCTTAAGTCAAGTAATCTACAGATATAACTTTCGGAGGTGGTGGTTATGGTATGTAATAAGTCAAATGGCCAGCAGCAGGCATTAAATTTCAGGAAAATACACCATGTCAAAATTAACAAGAATTCCTGTAAATAAAAGGGGGCGTGGCACATCCGTCCTTTGGAATGCTGTTTTTAAAAGAAAAAAGTTCATGAGTAAATCAAGTGTACAAGATTAACTTTTGTGAGCAGTACGGTATAATCATTGACACTTTTTTTGTCAGTTTTTGGACCCTGAGGCTGGGTTCTTTTGTCTCAATTGCGTCAAATTGTATGAAGTTTTTTTGAACATTTCGTTTTGAAAGCAACATAGGTCTATTGCTTAGTGCTCATGAAAGTGAAACTCATTTTGCTCTTTTATTATTGGTGGCCCCCTCCTGTCCTTTAGAAATTGTTGCGGGTCTTGAGGGCTTATTAAACCTTTTTTGAAAATTTTGGTAATTTGGACCTGCATGGCGTTTGCCTTTGAAAAACCATGGCAATGTCAAGGTGCTCGCTGATGACACCTGTTCTCAAGCTCATATCAGTTTTGTAAGCCTTTCACTCAAATGACTCCGTAAACCGTTTTGTGGAATATTAAGCTCATTCCTTAACCGGTGTATCAATTAATTTAGTCTTTGATAATCAGGATTAGAAAGCTAAGAAAATGGAACTCATTATAAAAAACCTACAAGGTGAGAAGTCGTCTTTTATTTGCTTTTTAAAAAACGTTAGATAAACTCCATTTGCTGAATAAATGTGCAATATTAAAATGTGAAGGACTTTAAAAATAAATTTTGAACTTGTATACTCACAAAATAACTTTAATGAAAACAGGATTAATGTTAACGGGAACCGACAAATGTTTATTAAAAAGTAGATGGTCTAAAAAGTTAATCTAAAATTGATGTTATAATATCTAGACGGATCTTCTCAAATAGGCTTCGTTTGCAATTCCTATAATTTAGAGCCCCTCCCAAAGACACAAACATGTGGACTAAAGACTTGAGTTGCCTTACTTTCTATAAGCGCATTCAATTCAAAGCACTTTTATTTCCTCTTTCTCAAGTCAAAGAACAACTTATTAGTGAAGAGAATGTTGCCGTGATTATTTAGGGAAAAGAAAATTAACAAGATTTCTGAATGAAGATCTCAATTTCAGACTTCATTATTTTTGGAAAAGTTTGTTTTATGAGGCAGTTAGTTACTGTTGAATTTGAATTGTTGTCTCGGATATTTCAGATGAACGTGAGACTGTTCAGAAGAAAACCTTCACCAAATGGGTGAATTCTCATTTGGTCCGTGTATCTCATCGCATTGGGGACCTCTACACGGATTTAAGAGATGGCAAGATGCTTATCAAACTTCTAGAAGTCCTTTCTGGTGAAAGACTGGTGAGTTCATTAGAATTGTTAAATATGTAACGATGTTCATAGTTTAATAATCTGCGTCTAGCTTTTAGTCCCCATTCTACCATATTTTTATCTCATAAGTTCTTGCCTCTGCACAAATAACCAAAGTAATTTAATAAAGGGTACATTTTTGCTGAAATAGCGTCAATATTAAATTTTATAGCCAAAACCCACCAAAGGAAAAATGCGTATTCACTGCCTAGAAAATGTAGACAAGGCTCTACAGTTCCTAAAGGATCAGCGCGTGCATTTAGAAAATATGGGCTCGCACGACATTGTGGATGGAAGTTCCAGGTTGACTCTAGGCTTGATATGGACCATCATTCTTCGTTTCCAGGTTACTTCCCATGGTTTTAATTCTGTGCCATATAGGCCTACTCCATTCTATATAGTCTGCAAAAATGTTTTGATTTTGCTAGATTCAAGACATTACCATTGAAGAAACAGATAATCAGGAAACTAAGTCTGCCAAAGATGCATTGCTTCTTTGGTGCCAGATGAAAACTGCCGGCTATAATAATGTTAACATTCGTAACTTCACTACCAGCTGGAGAGACGGTCTCGCGTTCAATGCGCTCATTCATAAGCATCGACCCGACCTCATCCAATACGAAAAGCTTTCCAAATCTAACGCTATTTTCAACCTCAATAATGCATTCAACATAGCGGAGCAGAAGCTCGACCTCACTAAACTTCTCGATGCAGAAGGTTAGAAAATGTTTCTTATCTCACCTGTTCTTCCACCCCCTCTCTTCTTGTTATTTCTTCTATAATTAGATCATTCCAGATGTCTCCATTTTACTTGTTCCACAGTGATCTAAATTCCATCCTCATTCCTCTTTTTAGTTATATTGTGTATATTTCAGACCTCATTTTTTGTGCATGGTCTCAGCAATTTCACGAATGTGTACTTATGTGTCTAATCGCTCGAAATTTACTTGAATCGCACTCCAGATATTTTCGTTGAATCTCCCGATGAAAAATCCATCATCACGTACGTAGTCACTTATTATCACTACTTCTCCAAGATGAAGGCAGAATCCGTACAGGGGAAACGAATTGGTAAAGTTGTCGGCAATGCCATGGAGAACGACCGAATGATGCAGGAATATGAGAAACTTACTTCTGACCTTCTAAAGTGGATCGAACAGACCATTTTAGCCCTTTCTGATCGCCATTTTGTGAACTCGCTAAGTGGTGTACAACAGCAGCTGACTCAATTTAACACATACCGCACCGTTGAAAAACCCCCCAAGTAAGTGCGATGAAAGAACCGTTTTTATTTTTTTTTATTTTTGATAGCTTTGATAGCTTTATGTGCTGTAATTTTATTTTTTTGTGGCTGCAAAACCATTTTCTTAAAATTATCTTGGGAAAAAAAATTAAACTTATGTTTTGAAGAATGATAATTAGTGAAATTATTATTAAGATCAATTTACTGGCTAGAATTAATTTGAGTGTTGAAAATGATTTACACACTGATGAAATGTTATTTATTCTGTTATTTTTAGATTTGTTGAAAAGGGCAACCTTGAAATCTTGCTGTTCACCCTTCAGAGTCGCATGCGGGCTAACAATCAGATACTTTATTTTCCTAAAGAGGGAAAAATGATTTCTGATATCAATAAAGCCTGGGAAAAGTTAGAGAAGGCCGAACACGAGCGGGAACTTGCATTACGCGAGGAATTGATACGCCAAGAGAAGCTCGAACAGTTAGCCCATCGTTTTGACCGAAAGGCTGGAATGAGAGAGACTTGGTTGAGCGAGAACCAAAGACTCGTTTCGCAAGACAACTTTGGCTTCGATCTTGCCAGTGTCGAGGCTGCAACTAAGAAGCATGAAGCCATCGAAACCGACATTTTTGCTTACGAGGAGAGAGTCCAAGCTGTGGTTGCCGTTGCACAGGAATTGGAAGCTGAAAATTATCATGACATTGACAGAATTAACGCGAGGTTAGTTTTTTATTCTGACATTTTATTTTACGGAATTTAGTCAAATTGTAAAGTACTTTTTTAAACATTTTATGCTAAATTATTTTCAACATTGAAATGGAATTTTAGAAAAGACAATGTACTTCGTTTGTGGAACTACCTATTGGAGTTGTTACGTGCCCGTCGATTGAGACTGGAATTGTCCATGCAGTTACAACAGAACTTCCAAGAAATGATCTATATATTGGATTCAATGGAAGAAATCAAAGTCAGACTTTTGTCTGAAGATTTTGGAAAGCACCTCATGGGAGTTGAGGATCTCCTACAAAAACACAGCCTGTTGGAAGCTGACATTAATGTGTTGGGCGAGCGTGTAAAAACTGTGGTACAGCATTCCCAGAAATTCATCGATGAAAGCCCTGTAGAAGGTACATATAGGCTATTAAATGTTTTGAATTAATTGATTTTATTTATTTTTGCTAATTACATTTCGTTCTTATTTGCTATTGATGGGTTTTTTTTTTTTTTGCAGGTTATAGACCGTGCCAACCCCAGATTGTGATTGAGCAAGTTCAGCGTTTAGATTCTGCCTATGCAGAGTTGGTGCAGTTGGCTGTAGAACGGCGCTTGCGTCTCGAAGAATCACGCAAGCTTTGGCAGTTTTATTGGGATATGGCGGAGGAGGAAGCCTGGATAAAGGAAAAAGAGCAAATCTTGTCAACCAACGATATTGGTCATGATCTTACTACCGTTCATCTTCTGTTGAGCAAACATAAGGCTCTGGAAGATGAACTGCAAGTGCACGAACCCAATCTGCAGTATGCTTTGCAATCTGGCATAGATCTCGTGGCTCAGGGACACTTTGGCTCCGAAAGCATTCAGCAGCGTATCGAAGAAATTCAATTCTTGTGGCATCACCTTAACGAATTGGCGGCTTATCGTAGGAAACGCCTGTTGGAAGCAGTTGATTATCATCAAGTGAGAAACCTTGCCCTTTGTAAAATTCGGGTCGTTTTTTCATGATTTTTTCTCCAATATTGTTTAATGTCATTGCTTTGTTACAGTTCTTTGCCGATGCTGACGACGTTGACACTTGGATGCTGGATTCATTGCGTTTGGTTTCCAGCGAAGATGTTGGACGAGATGAGGCTAACGTTCAGTCTCTTTTGAAGAAGCACAAAGATGTAACGGATGAGCTGAAGAATTATGCCTCTACCATTGAGACATTGCATCAACAGGCAGGCAGCCTTGGCGAGCAAGATCAGCAATCTCCAGAGGTGCTCGAGCGATTGGCCAGCATTGATAGACGTTACAAGGAGCTCTTGGAACTGGCTAAATTGCGGAAACAGCGCTTGCTAGATGCTCTATCACTCTACAAATTATTTAATGAAGCTGACGGTGTGGAGCAATGGATTGAAGAAAAGGTAACGTAGCAGTTTGTTTTACCTGAATTATTCCTGTCCTCACCTAATGAACATTTAAACATTAAGTAATTTTATTTTTTTCCCCTATTTATTAGGATAAAATGCTTGCAACAATGGTTCCAGGCAGAGACATTGAAGACGTTGAAGTAATGCGACATCGTTACAAAGGTTTTGAGCAAGAAATGAATGCTAATGCTTCTCGTGTGGCTGTCGTCAACCAACTTGCACGTCAGCTCTTGCACGTTGAGCACCCGAACTCTGATGAAATAGTTGCACGTCAAAATCAAGTCAATGCACGGTAAGTGGCTAAAGTAAGGCTGGGTGGAAAATAACAAGAAACAATTGTAATGAGAGCGGTCTTGTGTCTTGTGTACGTCCAGCTGGTCTTCCTTACGCGATCAGGCCGAGCAGAAACGAGAGGATTTGAATTCTGCCCACTCACTTCAAAACTTCCACATTGAGTGCCGTGAAACTTTCACGTGGATCGAAGAGAAGACTCGGCTGCTGCAGTCGACTGAGGATTTGGGCACCGATTTGACGGGCGTCATGACATTACAAAGACGACTCAGCGGCATGGAGAGAGATCTTGCTGCTATTCAAGCAAAATTGGATGCCCTCGAGATGGAAGCCGATCGTATTGCCGACGAACATCCTGAAGAAGCGGCAATTATCAGAGAGCGCATCGCTCAAATCCGATCTGTTTGGGATCAGCTCACCCAATTGGTCATAGTTTATCTAACTCATTTTAATACTGTTAAATATAAGTATTTATGGATATCGGTGGCTAACTTTTAGCTGTTTTATTTCCAGCTTAAAGATCGTGATGCAAAATTGGAGGAAGCGGGCGACTTGCATCGTTTCTTACGCGATTTGGATCACTTCCAAACATGGTTGACCAAGACACAAACGGACGTAGCTTCCGAAGATATCCCATCGAGTCTGGCCGAAGCAGAAAAGCTGCTTAATCAGCACCAGGCTATCAAAGAGGAAATTGATAATTACACTGAGGATTACAACAAGATGATGGAATATGGAGAGCATGTCACCCAGGACCAGACTGACTCCCAATACATGTTTCTTAGAGAGGTACTTTTACCAATCTTGGTTAACAGATTCTCTTGGGTCTCTTATCTGTGCTAACACTTGAACACTATCTGTTTAAACAGCGTCTCAAAGCCCTTAAGGATGGTTGGGAAGAGTTACACCAGATGTGGGAGAATCGTCAACAATTGTTGTCCCAGAATCTTAACTTGCAAATGTACATGCGGGATGCCAAACAGGCCGAGGTCCTTCTCAATCAACAAGAACACTATCTTTCCAAAGATGAAACTCCAGTAAGCTTGTTTTATGACTTCTTTCTAATATTCTTAAATCTTTATTGTTTTATTTCCGTGTATTTGACTATTTACTCCCTTGCTAGTCTAATTTGGAACAAGCTGAAAATCTCATCAAGAGGCACGAAGCATTCCTCACCACCATGGAAGCTAATGACGAGAAAATTAATGCTATCATGCAGTTTGCCCAACGATTGTGCGACGAAGGTCACATTTCAGCAGACAAAGTGCACAAGAAAGCTGAGAATATTCGAGATAGAAGAGATGCCTATCGTGATCGAGCGTACCAACAAATGGAAATCCTCAAGGATCAGTTGCAGTTGCACCAGTTCCTCCAAGATTGTGGACAAGTAAGTTTTGAAGATTACTTGAAATTTCCAAGTAAATGTTAGCAAATATTTTAATTTTAACTTTAATTTTTGAGTATGAAATTGAATGAAGTGTTTGAATCATTATTTTAGCTTGGGGAATGGGTCCAAGAGAAACACATCATTGCACAAGATGAGACCTACAGGAGCGCTAAGACCATCCATAGCAAGTGGACGAGGCATCAAGCTTTTGCTGCAGAGATTGCGGCTAATAAGGATAGACTTGTCACCATTCAGAAAGTAATATACATTCAGTAGTCTGAAAGTCATCTCCATCGCTAAATGAGATTTGTTTAAATGTTAACTGAAATAATATTTAAATTGTAGGCAGCGGAGGATTTAATAAGTGAGAAGCCAGAGATTCGGGAAATAATTGAGCCTAAACTGGCGGAATTAGCCCACCAGTTTGAAGACCTCGAAAGCACAACCAAGGACAAGGGTCAAAATCTGTTCGATGCCAACCGGCAAGTGTTGTACGAGCAAACGTGTGATGACATTGATGGATGGATAAATGAATTAGAAAGTCAGATCCTAGCTGGCGAGACTGGTCAGGATTTGACCAGCGTCAATATCCTAATGGAGCAACAGACGAGCATCGAAACCCAGATGGCTCTAAAGGCTCAACAAGTAGTGGAGTTGCAGTCACAGGCCGAATATCTGCGCCAGTTAGATCCCGATAAGACTCCAGAGATCACGCAAAAGAAACAAGAAGTGGAAAGTAGATTTGAGCGCCTTAAAGCTCCTATGCTCTCCCGCAAAGCCCAGCTGGCCAAGAAGAAGGAAGCTTATCAGTTCCGTCGGGATGTGGAGGATGAGCTACTGTGGATCGATGAGAAAATGCCCCAGGCCACATCAAAGGACTTTGGCAACAGTCTTTTCAGTGTTCAGTTATTAAAGAAGAAAAATCAGGTTAGAATGCTGGTCTTATATTAATATATTTTGTAAACTATTTTTTCACTCGTCTTATCTGAAATCAACGTTTCCAGAATCTTCGAACAGAAATTGACAACCACGAACCACGGGTCACCATGGTCTGCGATAGTGGGCGTAAATTAATCGACGAGGGACACGAGGACGCTGATGAATTCCAACATCTGATTGAAATGTTGTTGGAAAGCTGGCAGGAGCTGAAGAATGCAATCAACAATAGACGCGACAAATTGGCAGAGTCTGAACGAGCTCACCAGGTAAGAGAACGGATGCAGTAAATTTCAACTTATTGACCAATATAAACTAAAGATGCGGATACACCAATACATTGGAATACATGCTAGCAAATTCCTTGATCAGTGTGTACAATGTAATTTTCATTCTAAAAATCCTTTTTTTTAAATTTTCCACCGATTTTTGTGAAATCTACAGTTTTTAATTCAGAGCTGAAGTTATGGCCAACTTAGTTTCTCATTGTTTCTTGAAAGATACTTCTCGTCTGTTCAGATACAAGGAATACATCCTGTTTACTCACCCTGTTCCCTTGAAATATCAATTTGCTTGCCAAGTTCTATGACATCAAATGTTGTGCCAGTTTAATGGCATTTGGCAATGTTCCCAATGTCTTTATCTTCAAAAATGCAGCTGTTGCATCCAGGAAGACTCCATAATTAGCATTGTGCTAGTTTTACTTTGGTGCAGTGTTTATGCCTGCACGCATCACTCTGTTGTCCAGATCCCATATTTGGAAAGTGTTTGACATACTTACCCATTAAGACTGATCTCAAGTTGCGTTTTCCATGTCTGCTTTTACTTTGCATAGTATTACTTCGATGTTAGTGAAGCTGAAGCCTGGATGAGCGAACAGGAACTTTATATGATGGTGGAAGATAGAGGCAAAGATGAAATTAGCACTGAGAACTTAATGAAGAAGCATCAAAATCTGGAGAATGCCGTCGAGGATTATGCTGAAACCGTCCGACAGCTCGGGGAGACAGCTAGGCAACTGATTTCTGAAGAACATCCTGAAAGGTGTGAATTGTTGATAAATCTGGAGCTTGTAGTTCTAAATTTTTGATTGGTACCAAAATGCTGGGTTATGCTTTCATGATTTTAAGCTTAATTCAGTTCAATTCAAATTTATGATACCATTTGGTAGGAGGGTAAGGGGTTATGGCCTGTGATGTCATTGAATGGAATGTTTAATGCTTATAAGTGTTAGTTTTGTAATTTTTTTGTATTTCCTCATTATCTTTTTACTTCCATGTACCCATTAAATTATTATTTGGTTCTTGGTTTTATGCAATTGCAGTGACCAGATATCTGTAAGGCAGTCCCAAGTTGACAAGTTATATGCCGGCCTTAAGGATCTCGCCCAAGAACGAAGAGGAAAATTGGATGAAGCTTTGAAACTGTACATGCTCAATCGTGAGGTGGATGATTTGGAACAATGGATTGCTGAACGAGAAGTGGTGGCCGGTTCGCACGAACTTGGACAGGATTACGAGCACGTCACTGTAAGTCACAGGTTTATTTTCATTTTTACATAACTTCTACCACCCTGGCCATTCATATTTATCGTTATTTATTCTGTCATTTGTCAGATGCTACGTGACCGATTCAAGGAGTTTGCTCGTGATACGGAGGCCACTGGCACTGAGAGGGTGAATGCAGTTAATCTAATTGCGGACCAACACATCAATCTTGGCCACTCGGATGCAGCCCTGATTGCTGAATGGAAAGATCAACTCAATGAGTCATGGTCGGACCTCTTAGAGCTCATCGAAACCAGGACTCAGATGTTGGCCGCATCTTGGGAATTTCACAAGTTTTTCCACGACTGCAAGGATATTTTGGGAAGAATCTTGGTACGTATTGGGTTTCTACTTATATTTTGGCTTGGCTGTGTGATAGATCAAAGTCTCATGCTTGATTTTCTTTAAATATCAGGAAAAACAAAATTCGATGTCGGACGAATTGGGTCGCGATGCAGGCAGCGTATCTACGCTCCAGCGCAAACACATTAATTTTGAGCACGACCTGCAAACCCTCGGTTCTCAAGTACAACAAATTCAGGAGGACTCGGCCAAGCTACAGACTGCGTACGCCGGCGATAAATCCCGAGAAATTTTAAATCAAGAAGCCGAGGTGGTGAATGCCTGGAGGAACCTGCAGGCTTTCTGTGAAGCTAGACGTCTGAAATTGGCCGACACCGGGGATCTGTTCAAGTTTTTCAATATGGTGCGAACCCTTATTCTCTGGATGGATGATATCATCAGGCAAATGAACACCTCTGACAAAGCAAGGTAAGCACGCTTGACAAATTGAAGTGCTATGCAAGTTTCATACAACTTCATTATTAAAATAATTTGTGTTTATATTTTTGCCAAATGCAGAGATGTTTCTGGTGTGGAGCTGCTGATGAATAATCACCAGAGTTTGAAGGCCGAGATTGACGCTCGCGAAGACAACTTTACCGCCTGCATTAATTTGGGCAAAGAACTGTTATCACGTAATCACTATGCTTCTAATGAGGTGAGCCTTGTAAGATTTTAAATGTAATACTTTTTTATACAGTAAGCCGAAAAATAAAATTTTTTGCATTCTCAATGCTTAGATTAAAGAAAAATTGGTCGGTCTAAATAATCAAAGGAATGCGATGATACATCGGTGGGAAGAGAGATGGGAACATTTACAACTCAGTAAGAGAATTTAATAGTTCAGTGTTCAATTGAGCTATTTGGAAAATGAATCCTCATGGGCCTACTTCCCTGTTTAATAGTCCTGGAAGTGTACCAGTTTGCCCGTGATGCCGCCGTGGCTGAAGCTTGGTTGGTTGCGCAGGAACCGTATCTACTCAGTCAAGAACTCGGGGCGAGTATTTCTTAATTTGTAATACTTTGTAAGATACAGCAATAGATCTGAACATTGGTTATAATTTGAAAGCTTCGTTTAAATTTCAGCATACTATTGATGAGGTGGAAAATCTAATTAAGAAGCACGAAGCCTTTGAAAAGTCGGCAGCTGCTCAGGAAGAGAGGTTTGCAGCCTTAGAACGACTTACAACGGTAATACTATTTTTGTCAATTCGTGATTTTGTTAGCTTTGAACCTCATTTGTAGTGTTTCCATATTAATTGTGGTTTTGGGAAATAGTTGCTGTTATTTATTCAATACTTTGCTTATTTTTTTTGTGCTTCCTTCCCACCTTTTATTTTTCCAAACCCATTTTATATTTACCTTTATGTTTCTGCATTTGCACTTCTCTCGATCTTGCCACTGCTATCTGCTACTCGTGCTTTTATTCTTCATGAAGCTTGAATTACGCGAACAAGAGGGGTTACCCTTTGAACGACTGCGGCGACACCGGTGGCGCAACTCTGCCCACGACTCTGAATCGGTGATGAACTCGCTGCTAAACTGTATATGTTTTATTGCCAATATTTCTTTTCAATGCCGCATGTTGTAGCCATTCTAAATTTCATTAATGGCTTGTGCCAATTTTTCATTATGTTTTAATTGCTTTGCATTCCTATTGCTTGCACACTGCCTGCACATTGTTGCATTCCTTTTCATCATTTTCGTTATTCTACCCTTATTTCTCTGATAACTTTCATGTCAAACTTGAACCACTAATATTTACAGGATGGTTGACAATCTCTTTTCTAACTATCTTAACATTTTTACTGGGGAATAATGCAAAAAAATTTGAGCTGACCGAGAATTAGCTTTTTATGTTATCACGTTATCAAACGTTAGGGTTCGTCCATATATTACGTCATCGTTGTACGTTCAGTTCAACTCGGTACCCTGCGATGAGCAAATTGTGATGCCCTTTGGTAAAGGGAGGTTGACTCTGACGATATTATGAGAATGTTTAGGGGTGAGAAAGGGAATTATTGAAGGGATGTCGACGTATTCGAAAGCCTAAATTTCAGCACTAAAAAAGCTTATTTGTGTATTGTTTGACATAGGCTGTTCACTCCAATACTCTGAAGGAAATTTGTTCTAGAACAGATGCTTATTATTGATCATTTTTTTTTACGTTCTATAAGACATGCGAGTCTTCTCCTGATAGTTGGATGAGCTATTCTATGCCTTCTATATAATTATCGCTTTCAGTTTTATTAAGTTAATAAAGTTTAAAATATTTTCTCTAAAATCTCAGGAAATCTCAGGAAAGAAAACTTAAAAAATAATACGACAGCCCTGTTTAAGTTGCAGCATGTAGGTTGCAATATGTTGGAGATTGTCTCAGTTCACCATTCCAGTATACCGTAGCGCAGTCAACAATGTTCATTGAATTGGGGAAAGGGGAAGGGTTCTAAAAGCTGGTTATTTGTGGTTACGTAATATCAGCATGGTTCCTTATCTGTAAATTAAAAAGACTCACAATGACAAATATTTTAGACTGAATTACCGGGTTCAGTTCACCATCCTTAATGCTACTGAATTATTGTTTTTTGAAAGGGCAAAAAATAAGATGCTGTACACGATAAACACATTTTTAATGTATACCTTTGTGTCACGCAGTTTGAAGTGAAAGAAATGAGACGGCGACAGGAAGAGGAAGAGGAACTAAGAAGACAAGAAGAACTAGCACGGCAACAAGCAAGGCAGTCTCCCCAAAGAACTGCATCCGAAGAAGAAGCTGCCGCCGCAGAAAGGTCTGCCCTAGAGAGGAGAAATCGATTTGACCACAATAGATTTTGCTTCTAGTTAGTAAATGTGCAATATTGTTTACTTGCCGGCAGATCGGAACATGAGCTCCTTACTGAAGAAGGGCAAGCACTGAATGGTGATAAAGATACCCAGGCGGAAGCTCACGAAGGTAGGAAGAATTTCCTTTTTATTAGTTTATTTAGCTAGAAGAATTTAAGGTTGTGACATGGGTTTTAGCTGGAAGGAACATTTCTGGAAGGTAACAGGCTGTGTGTCGCATGAAATTTGATTAAACTTTTCCCTGCATGTCTTATTAATCAGGCTAAAAACCAACAGAGTTCATTTATTATGGTGATACCCTTTCTCTGTGAATGATTAATTACATGCATCATCAGCATCTGAATGCAAATGAACTTTTAACACTCTTTTGTCCGTGTAATTATATCATTGTTGGTTGCATCATTACCAAATAAGTCATTTGCTTTCCAAAAGTAAAAGCTATTATGCTAGTCAAGATGAGAGGATGATAACTGACATTGCTTCAGCATCCACTTTTAGATAGTGAGATCTTAATTGGTACAAAATTTGAGCTTTTTTTGAAATGTTTATTGAAAAATGCAATTTTTTTTATGATTTTAAATTTGATAGAATTTATTTAAAGTCAAACAAATTCTGAATCGGGTAAAAGAATTGGTATTTATTGAGTTAAACTGATTGTAGCATAATGACAAGTTTCTAAGAAAAAGCATTCTTAAAAATATAGGCCTATTAAATTCAGCATTAAAAACCAATTAACTTAGAACATAAGTGGTTTGTTTTGAGTGAACCTAGTAAAGGTAAAAGTCAGATCTTGGATAAGTTAAAAAGGTTACATTTTTAGGAAGAAATAATTGGCCTTATGAAGAAATGTAAATTGTTCAGAAAATTTGCTTATTCTCTTTACATATTTCAATTCAAAATTTTTCGTTGTATAGATTTTCTTGCACGTTTCTTTTTATCGCATGATGGCATGTCTTTCCTTGTGTATCCATCCTAGCTCGAACAAAACCCTCACCCCATCCTCGGGATAAAACTAAACCATCTAAGGTTAAAGCTGCTGAGCCAGTTGCTCAGACGCCACCTGTTGCTACTCAGCGAGGTGAGTTAAATAGCTGTGTATAGCTACTTATAAGCAACGTACGCCAGACTCCGTGGAAGTCTTCTCGAATCATTTTGAACTTGAAAAAATTAACGTTCGGGTTTTTTGTTGTCCGGTTAATCTAGTCAAAGGTGCCAAGGGCAGTCCAGTAAGGGAAGCAAAATCAGCACCTGGAAGTGAGTACAATTCTTGTTTTAATGTAGTATTGTTATTTAGTTTTTGTTTTAACTTTGTTGTGATTTTAAAAAAGTTATTGACCATAATATTGCATGATACCAATGATCTTTTGTTACACTTAAAAAGTGTTTTAAGGAAACTATGTATTACTGGCATCCAGCTTTAATGATAATTTGTTATTAAGATTTAAAAAAAAAAATCATTTAAAAAATTTAAATGTCTTTAATAAATTTTTAATACTTTATAATTCAGAAAGTAAATATGCCTTTATAACATTGGAATTGCCATTTAAGCTGCATGCCAATACTTGCTTTCCTAAGGTTCGCAATTGCACCCGCTAAAGCTAACTTTTAACATTTTACATTCTCTAATGGCACTTTTTCTCATAAGCTATCTGTTGAAGGTATTTTTTGGTTTGCATGGTTATTGTACTTGCATCATGAATATTAGAGCATGCAAATTGTATACAGAAATATCTCCGGCGAAGTTCCACCCGGTGGTGGCCGAAGCAATAGCACATGCAGATAGAATTTGGATGGACATGATTTTTCTTGTCTTAAGAGAGACATTTAGAAGTCTTGAACATAACCAAGGATCCTTAAATTATTTGCCCATGTTTATCTGTCTGTCAGAAACATCCCTAATCATCTTGTTGCTCCAAAAATTTAAAAACTCATAGTAGGATCTGAAAATCTGGATTCTGTATTCAGAATCTCGATCAAGCAGATAATAATTGTATTATAAGAAATATTTTTACTTTAATGATTTAAATTAATTATGATTTCTGGATTTGTCTATGTGCTCTTGGTGTGTGTTTCCAGCACAAGATTTAATTTATGAGCAGATCTAAAAGTTACAGAAATGTCTTATTCTGCGTGCATCTGCTATTAATATATGTCAGTCGCTCCTGCAACTCGCCATGCACACTTCAGTAAGGTAGGAAACGTGATTGCGGTAAATAACATAGCCGATATGCTTTGCTATCTTATTTTCCGAGTAATTTTGCAGTCCTATAGCGTACACTGCTCCTAATTTTTTTTCTACTTTTCTGTGGTTTGCGCTCTTTGCAATTCGCATTTATTTGGCACAAAGTTGAGGGGTGGTGCCTTGGTATTTGGTTTTGTTGATGGATGCTAGTCTCTTGTTTGTTAAGGTTGTTGACTAAGCAGTGTTTGCCACATGCATTTGGTACACTGCTTTTAGGGTGGCAACATTGAGGCTGGCTCTGTATGATGGTAATGGCCAAAGGAAGCTAGTTATGGAATGGGAACTCATAATGGTTTCTTTAATGATACAAAATACTGGTGATATGCTGGGTCAGAGTATTTGCTGCAATAGAATTCGCTCGGGCGAGTGTGCCTATGACCTAGATCTTTTTTCACGCAATGCACAACGACCTTTCCTGCCTCACACCTTGATTTGTTTCACATCCTTGCCCTTTAGTGTGACTTTCCCCCTGGATGTGGTCCGTGCGAATCTTTGAGATCTGGTGTTGACAATTCTGTTTGTAAGTGTATAGCACACTCTGTCGGCTCTGAATGTCCGATCTTGAAAGGTTTTGCACGGACCATTCACCCATAGAACCCTGTGCACATTGACGTTATTTTTTTCCATGTTTTCATTTTGTTTTCAATTTTTTTAACCCCACTAACTTCACCTCATCTATCGCTCACCATCTTGTCTTTTCACCTTTACGTCCGTTATCTTTTTCTGTTATTCCTTTCACCGTGTCTCTCACGTACTCTTCTATCCTCCCTGTTTCTGGAAACTATCCACTACCTTACCCCCCCCGATCATGCATGCGTGCTGTGTCATCGCGTCACACTGACCACAACAGCTCCAGCCATGGAGAAAGACAAGAAGAAAGCTCGTTCTCGTTCTAAGTCTCCCTTCCGAAGCTTCCGTTGGCCCAAACGAAAATCGCACGCCTCTTCCATCGAGGCTAGCGATGACGAAGCCGATGCCACAGGTAAAGAAGATTTTACTGGTGGAGTTGTATGATAAATGAAGATTATTTAGTCAGCTGGCTGTTTTCAAGCAGTGTTGTTAATTTGAGTACTGGATGGGAGAACCAGAATTTTTAAGAATTCCCAATTGAAATACCGATCTAAGACCTCGCCAGTTGTTTGTGTAGTGCTTTTTTAAGTCTTGAATTAGTAACATTTTCAATAATCGCAGAATGAATCATAATACTTTCTCATAAGAATTATTATTTAGCACAATGATTAATATAAAGCTTATTTTTGATTATTTTAAAGCTTAACTCTGGATGAGTTAAGTAGATGAACCTCGATTTAAAATCAATTTAAGCATAGAAATGCTTTTCACCTTCCAGAACGGCCTAGTCCTACTCGTGGAGCCACTGAAGAGGAACAGTTTGAAGGATCTTTAATGAGAAAACACGTTTGGGAAAGCACTGCCAAGAAGGCGGCTAGCAGGCATGTAAACTTTCACTTTAAATATGTATTTTCCACTTGCATTCGTTTGAGGAATTAATAGTTCAATATTACCATTTCAGGTCTTGGGATAAAGTGTACGTTGTGATCCGTGACAGTTTGGTCATGTTCTTTAAGGACCAGAAACATTACAAACAAGTGAGGCATTGGTTGCCATGAAATCTTGCAGAAAAGTTAGGACGAGTTTTTGTTTACCGCTCGTTAATCGCGAATTATTCGTTTATTTTATTCAAGGAACCAGAGTCTTACTATCGTGGTGAAACTCCAATCGAGATTCGGGGAACTACCGTCGACGTTGCTCGTAGTTACACTAAGAAGAAGCACGTCTTCAGACTTGGGTGAGTTTGCAAATTTGCATCTTTGAACGAAGTGCATTACAGTTTTAATTCATCCGTTTTTCTTATTTAGGCTTACTGGTGGTGCAGAGTATCTATTCCAGGCCAAAGATGAGGTAAGTGCCAATTTCGGCTGGACTTGAATCCTTCTGTGAAACTGGGTTTGCTATAATTCGTTGCATCTGTCCACGTTTAGGATGAGATGAACCTTTGGATCCAGAAGATTTCCTCTTTAGCCGGTGAAGATGGTTCTGCTGGTCCATCCCGTTCACAAACATTGCCGGCAAAAACCGAAGGGGAGAGAAAGGAGGAACAGAAACGTCGGGGCTTCTTTACTCTCAAAAAGAAATAGGCAGGACGTTTTTTCGAAGAGCGATCACTATAAATGGAAAATAAGAGAAAACGTCAGGATGTAAACAAAAAAAATTATTTGTAATTAAGGGAAAAGAGAAGGCCGCTACGTCGTAAAAGTAAGTCATACCCACAGTTATGTGCATGTTTGCTAATATCAGACCGTAAGCATTTTAATTAGGTAAAAAAGGAAACAAAAGTATGTGCGCAAGCTAGATCATAGAACCATTTTTATTAGTCATGGACTGTCCATTCCGATTGCGCTCCCATCCAGTGAGGCTCTACTCTTTCGTCGTGACTTTTAGCCAGTAAAATTTTGGCGTGCGTGCGTTTGCGTGTATCTAGCGTGTTAAATGTGAATGCATGTTATGCATTTCAAACCATTCGAGTTGACTCATTTTAGCATATAAAAAGAGTAGAGCCTCACCCCCCGCTGCATACATAAGGGTCGTGGTACACCAAGTTTAATATCGTCTTAAGACCAACATCGGTCTCAGTGGAGAATTGGGTTCATTTTCCAATCCCAGCTCCGGCAAAAACTTTTTTTTTGTTTTTACCACGATCCCATTCGCTTGGTTTTATTATTTTTATCTTTTAATTTGTCTGTTTTAATTTTGAGCCTGCTTAGTGTTGAGTTACAAATTCACCCTTAATTATATACATACGCTATATAATAATTAACGTAAGCAGGTTGTTTTTAGAACGAAAAATATGAAAAAAATTGTTAGCTGTTAAAATCACTTCACTATTATTACTTTGCCAATTTTACGCAGCATTATTTTTATCATCCGATTTTCATTTGTCAAGCGTGGTTGCACCGTTCCTCCTTCCCCCGCCCCATCCTCCTTTCGATTGGCCAATGCCAATTTTAAAAGCAAAATAACTGAAAATTATTGTTGGATTAAAATTGTATTTTATTAGCTGCATATATCTATATCTATATATATTCGTGTATCTATTTGGTTTTTTTTAAAAACACAAATCTATTACTAAAAATGGCAAATACTGAAAGGCAGCTGCCTAATGAGAACTGCTAGATTCACCCGTTTAAAATTGCAATTCTTCCCGCCACTCCCCAATATTTTAGCTATCGACACTTTCCGATCCTTTCCTCAAATAAATTCTTTCGTTCGCATTCATTCTCCCCCAGTGTGATGTCAGTGATTGCGTGTTACTTAAATAGCTTTAATTGTTCAGACCCTCAAAATTGTGTTAATTTCTGGCTTTGCACTACTTTATTAACAGTTTTTGTCCGTGTTCCAGTTAAAAACTAGATTCCAATGCGAGTACGTGTGTGTGTGTGTGTGTCCGGCCATCAAGTGATGTCTTAATTCATCCATTGTTCGTTTTTTTAAATATTAAATCACGATTGGTTATATATCTTAACGTGAAACAAAGCACTGCCAAACTATGACCATATTTTTTCAGGGGCTATTTTCTCCATTCATTTATTTTCTAAGTCTTAGCATTTAAGGGAGTGTGATACCCATCTTATAGCGTATAACCTCGCCAGTTTGTTTGTGGCGTGTGTGAATTTCCCTTGCTCGCTAAGGACATTCCCCAATATTTTGTTCATGCGCTTTCACTGTGTACTAACAATTAGGGCGACTTGTAACGAGCAAGCCTAGTGCCACTAAGAAACCCGCAGTAATTAACTGAGCTTTTTGTTACTAATCCCCGCTGGAATTTGTAATGGACCATATAGAAAGCTAGCGCGCAGAAAATCTCTTAGATTCTGGGTATTGTGAGGTATTGTAACTATGTAGGGCCAAGGGCCATGAAGTATACCCCGTACCAATGTGGATTAAATTGTGGAAGGGTAGACAAACCGCTGCACGTACCTGATTCACACGATAACAAAAGGTTTTAGCATTATTTTGGAAAAAAAAGTGCTTACGTGCTAAGTGTGTAGCCTGAATGTGAACAGTGCCATATTTTGTAGTTCAGATAATCACAGGTTGTAGAATAATCATAAGGGCCTTCCAATCAGTGTGTTAATGTGGCATGCCAGCGTGCGTGAAATTTGCCATCCCCCAAATTTTAATTAATTTTAAACCGTTTTTAGAGAACATGCGTATCATCCCCGAAGCTTGAACAATTGACTTATTTCGAGTGAAAGGATTGGAAAAGTGCGCCGTCTTTATCGTTTTTTTTACTCATAAGTTTTCTTCATTGTCTGTGTGTGACGGATCGATTCACTGTGTTCGGGCCATTTTCATTATATTGATGCAGCTTCCATTTTTTGTAGAACATAAGCCTGACTTTTGAATAATTTCTTTGCATACTTATACATAGTCCCGAAGTTGTTGGGACACACGAAGCGAAACACGATGGTGGCGTGCATTTTATACCCTATCTATATATATTTATATATAGCGAGTCGGAGCGTTGAATCGGGCATTTCCCCCCAGTTCAATGGTTATTCAACTCCGATGATTTCATTACCGCATTATGGGCATTTTAGTCGAAAAATTCAGCACAGTGTAATATGATTTTTAATGTTCAGTTTTGTAGAAAACGAGGTTGTGCTTTTATCATTTGTGTAATCTGCTTTTTCGTAACTGGGTGGGCTGTTTTTATTTGTTTAGTTTTCTTTGGAAAACGGTGTCATTGGTTTTGTTATTAAGCAAATTTAATGTGTCCATTTAAATGTTAATGTACGCATCGCCCATTATTTTTGTTTTTTTTTAGAATCGATAACCAAGGTCTAATCATTACATCTTGAACTTTTTTCTTTTCTTTTAAACAATGGTAGCTATATAAAATCAATGGTTAAATTCGTATAAAAAGCCAAAAAAATAGCCTAACTAGAATTACGATCAAAATTAATTTAGTCGCGTAAAATGGTGTAGATATATTCGAAAATCCAAATAATCAGCGGCATTTTTATCAATGTTTCTAATATCTAGAAAGATAATAAGTACTGTGCATGCGTAATTTTTCCCTTTTAATAGCTAACTATATCATTTTGGTCGATGTTCTCGATACCCCTCGACAGAATTTTTATCTTTGTATTCTGGAGTACATTTGTGGTTTACAGTTTGTAGTTGCGAGAGTTATTATAAAATGCAAGAATTTTAAGGGGGTTGAAGTAAACTTAAGTTTCTGGTCAAGTCTTTTTTTTTCTGTTCATAATTTTTAAATAATTATTTTTTAAATATGGGGCAAAAGTGCAGCCAGACTTAGAACTATTTTGCTTCTACATAATTCATATACTGCCTATTTTTAATTTTGGAATGCTGTTCCTTGGTCGTTGCTGTTTTTGGTGTTGAATTGCGCAAAGTCTGAACACTTTGAGAAATTTCTCGCTTGATTAATGAATTAAATTCGATACCCTTTGAACGTGCGGAAGTTTGTGTGACTTGTTGCAAATTTGGGTTTCTTTGATGATTTTATATACCTTAACTACCATCGTCCTAAGAGACTTCAATCTCGATCGTTATATTAAAAACAGTTTTGCTCTATTTTCCCTTTAATTTTTTTTTATTTTAAAGGGCTCGTTCTCACAAATTTATAAATTGTTGTACCGACTTGGTGACCTTCCTCATTTTACTATGTGTGAAGTAGCCATTATGTGAGGGTTAAAATGTGCCACTAACAAAGCCTTCATCAGTAAGCCAATGCTGTCCCAAAGATATTTTTGTTCCAAAATGGGGCTCAAAGCACATGTCGTTTACGTTTGATTTGTTGGAATATGCACGTGAACTGAGCCCCATTTTGGAAGTTTCTTCAGGACGAGGCACCTTTAATTAAGCTTACAATTACCTCACTTTTAAAAGCTTTTTAATTAGCTTTTATAGTCTTTGTTGGCCATCTTAATTGTTATTTGCTTGGAAAGCTTATGAATAAATACATGTACCTGCTTAAAATTGAAAATGAAAAGTGATAGCAGAAATTCAATTCACCAGAAACCCATTCATTAACATAATTACATAATTCTTCCAGTTCATTTTGTGTGCAGAATGTATGAAGGATAAGAAGAGCTCTTATAGCAATATCCTAGATACTTTTTAATTTACAAAACCCAAAGATTACTACAAATTAATAATGCATAAGTCAGTATTGAATTATTGAAAGCAGTCGTAATTTCATAAAATGATAGTTTTTACTACAAATTATATCAGACAGCTCCCAAAATAACAAATTTTACCAATGCCCTTTATCTCTTTTTTGACCTTTGCATCATATCTGTTTTGCATAAGTTTGTTGCTAATTTGATGTCTAATACCTCCAGGGGCAGTCTAATCGTCAGCACCTTATATCTTGTGCCCTTTACTTTTGTACTTAGAGATTGAAGAATGTTGTGTGGAAATTTAACTACGTTGTAATGAAAACAACGCTTGGAACACTAAAAGAATTTAGGAAGAATTTCCACTTCATGTTTGAATTTGCCTCGACTTTCTAAGGAATTAATGACAAGATTGAAAAGTGAGTTTGAAATTTTTTTAATATTTATTGATGATTGCTGCATGTTTTCCCCCCAAAAATTTTAGTAGAATTGCAAGTGACTGGCCTAATTAAGAGGAAACTTTTCCATGTAAATTAATGTTATAGGCCCAAGTCGTTGGTTAGGCCTATACTTGTACGCCTACTACTAGCCTACCATGATGGCATTATAATGGTTAGCATAAGTATCTATTATAGAAGTGGGTAGTTGTACAATTTAGCACTTACCGTGCTAAAATTGTACAACTATTATTAATTATGTAAACTAGGATCAAAAGCAGCGAAATTCCAAAAAAAGGCCTACCTATATGACTCATTGTTAAATGTAGGCCTATCCACATTTTTAAAACCTACCGTACACAAAAAATGCTATAATGCAGAGGCTGCTAATTTAATTACCTCTAAAAGTTTAAATGCTAAATCGCGACACTGTGACGACACATTTTTCAAACCCCCACTCCCCCAACGTCACCAATATCCAAAAGCCCTCCCCCCTCAATGTGTGACGTCAAACATGGACTGTCTTTGCTTTGGGTGGTTATCAGAGATTTAAGCATTTTAGGAATACACGATCCACTCCTAAGGAATTTGCATTGAAATAAAATATAAAAAATAACAGCACAAAAATGAACTAATATTTAATTAAAATATTACTGCTAGCAATCATTACTAATCAGTATATTTTGAAAAGGTAACAAATTCCATTATACATATAGTATGACTAATGAGGAATTAGATAGGGTATACCAGTAGTTGACAAGATACCAAACCTGTTTTTTTTAATGCTTTTTTTTAGAATTTATTGAATTACATTTATCGAGTTAAGGGTCAAGTATAACTTACAATTGTATAATAGTGATGTAGCTCAAAATTTATAATACAGCTAGCTGGCCTACTAATTAGGCTAAAATAATAAACGATTGAAAGTGCATGTTTATGTCATATGTTTTTCTTATATATTGACACTGCAATGTTAACATTTCACTACTGCTCTAGTAAACGAACACTTTGGATGATTATTGGAATGTATTTTTATGTAATTAGCTCCCTTCAGGAGCAAAAAGCTAAGCTAAAATATGTCAGGAGCTCTTCATTTATCCCTCTCAATAACTTCCATAATATAGGTAAAAGAAAGTGGTTTTCTTAAATTAATGTTTACACATTCCCAATTTCTTTGCTAGAATTCTCATTAAAAAAAAAAAAAATTATTACGAGATTGAACTTTCAGTTTTTGTGAAGTTCTAGTTGCTTACTTTCCTGTACCGTAATATTTATTGAAAAATTGACTTTAGGCCTACTTAGTGTGGGAATGAAATATGAAATTTTATATAAATAAAATTTAGCTAGAAAAATGAGGGAAATTTATATAAAAAACAAGCAATTAATTATCAGACAAGGAATGAAGTAGACAGGATGGTAGAAAGTGTGCAAATGATATAATTGCTGAGGACTAAACATATTGTGATTAATCTGATCGAGTTAATAATTGAGGAGGTTGGCTGTGTGATGGGCGCAGGGCGGCCATGATGGGCACTGCTATTGAATTGGGTCTGATCAAGGGAGGCGGTTGCTGAGGAGCCGTTCTGCTGATGGGAAATCTATAGGAAAAAAAAAAGACATAACAAAGAAATTCTTATCAGTGTGGCATTACCAAATTAATGGCATTCGTGAATATAATAGAAAATATAAATTTATTATTAATTAATTGACTTGACATGAAAGAAACATAAGATAACAACGAAAAATTGAATCCTGAGAAAAATTGTATTTAGTCCTAGACTTAGAAAGTCAACATTTACTAAACCAGCAAAAAAAGAGAAGATATGGAAATTATAAAGTAGGACTCATTCAAAATAGCATTTGACTATTATGTATGTTCAAGAGAAACTTGGCAAAGTATGTTGATATGATTTTAATTCTCTTTATATTTGTAAACAAATTTTTTTTTTATTTAATGCTAGAGTATCTGGACTTTATAACCACATGCTTAACAAAATTTAAAGCAACTTGCTGCTTTTTCTGATTTAAGGGGGCTGTCCACACTTTTAAAAAATGCATGCTCCTATGGGAATCTCCATGTTAACTAACGGTACATATT
>JAQIXP010000294.1:0-29189 GCA_034700285.1 Proteroiulus fuscus
GGTTTGATTTTTTGGAAAGCTTATTTAATTTACTACAAAATGTATAAGATCGATTTTGTTATTACTTGCATTTTATATTTATTTATCGAATTTCAAAGTTTACTGCTGATTTGTTCGCCACATTTTGCCCGATTGTACGACTCACGGAGCAGATAAACAAAAAAAGCATGCATCAAGTTTTAGTAAATTTAATTGTCTATCATAAAAAATCAAACCCCGTCAATTTATGTTTAGCCATTATCGATTAATTTGTATCGGTACTTTAACTTACTTAACATGGAGATTCCCATAGGAGCATGCATTTTTTAAAAGTGTGGACAGCCCCCTTAAAGACATTCCATTCACATGTCATTTTTGGTTCCAAAATGGAACTCAGTGCTCATGCATATTCCAGCAAGCCAAATATGACTGGCACGTGCATTGAGCCTCATTTTTGAACAAAACATTTGTATGGAGAATCGATCTTTGAGAGAATAATGTTTTCATGCTATTTTTTTTTTCCATTTTAGATGTTCCTGTGATCAAGGCTACACTGGACAAAATTGTGAAAGCAAATACATCCCATGTGACCCAAACCCCTGTGAAAATGGTGGCAGCTGTGTGGCTGTCGACTCTCTCAACTACAAGTGCAAATGCCCTACTGGTAAGCATGTTTTCTGTATACCGACCACTAACTAACCTAACGATTCTAAATGGCGCTGATGTCTATGAGTACAAGATGGCATTTTTTTGGGGGTGGATAGAAAGGCATGGCCAAATATCTTACCGGTCTTTCCACCTGGGCAATTCCCTGCCTCCGAGTTCATTGAACATACCAGATTCAATGGTGAAAGTTTTCCAAGCTGCGGCTTTTAAAACTGCCCAGTACATACCAATTTATTAAAAAAAAAGGTAAGAGGAAAATAAGTGGCGAATACGCCTCTTAATTGTAATTTTTCATGAGTGCTGGCAAAACCGAAGGAGATAGCGAAGAGGTTACTTCGCATTACCTCCGACAACTTGGTCTAGGATTTCTGACTGCTTAGAGAGTTTTCAATGCCCAGGGAACCGGTTTTGGAAGTTTCTGTCAGTTGACCTTCGTTGTGACCCGTCTTTTTTAAGAGTGTGTTCGGCTAAAAAAAAATTAGTTAAAAAACAATTTGAAAAGGGGGTATACTTTGTCAAAAAGAGCAGGAAAGATATAAAGTACATGTAGTGAACGTGTAGTCGGAGGGGCAAAAGGAATGCGAAAAGTTAAAAAAAAATGAAACGAACAAAGAATTGTTCGCATAAGAAGAAGAAAAGAAAATAGTATTTTAGTTTTTTTATTCACCAAAAAATAATGAACTGGATACATTATGCTAGATTTCTAATTTTCTTTCTTTGTTTGAACATTCAGCGCAGGCACATACAGTGTTTTTTAAGTTTCATAGTACATGGCCGAGTTTTATTTGACGTCGTTCATATTTTGATTTTTCACAAAACTTAATATTTTTGGGGCAAATGGACTGAAACAGGGAAAAATACTTGGTGAAATTTCAAAATTTTTCAAGAAGTTTCGTTAAATTCTTACAATTTTATGTTTAAATGCTTTACAATAGTGTGTCCAGACCATATAAATTTATCGCATGAAAACAAACCATTGCTTCTGATGTGAAAAAATAAACTACGATAGGCCCAGTGTATTCAACATTTCGACTGAAAATATGTGTTGAGTTATGATCAAGGCAGCTAAAGCGTGACTACAGCTATACATAAAAGTCAAAATTAGCCAATTGCAGAACTTTTTACCACCTCTTAATGTAACTTAGTACGTTAGTTGGAAATTTCCACCTCCAGACATCACTTTCGATGTTAATGTAGTACCAGACATTTCTTAGATTGTAAGAATTCGCCCATAAAATTTGCCGTGGTTGTGGGAAAATGTCAGTATTTATCAAACTGCTAACAAAAGTACATAGGCGTGCAAGCACTGCGGAAAATAAATTAATTTAAAAAAAATAAATATTAGGAACTTCAGTGCAAATAAAGTTTAGATTCCTATTTATTATACATAACCTCCATACAATCAGGTTTGATGTTGTTCAATGTTTTCGTAAATTGTTATGCCTTTTTATGAAATCAGATTAAGTTCTATTATTGTATTTTATGAAGTCATTTGCGATTGGCTTCGGTATTAATGATACCAGTGGTTGGAATTCGTAACGAGCCCCGATCAGAGTAACAATGTTTCGTGACAACCAGCAACAAAGAAATAGTCGTGAGTGGATTTCCAATTTAATTAATCAATACTAAGGCCGTGCTTTTTCTAAGATAAAAATCGCCGTGTCCACCCTTTAAAACATTTGAGATTACAAAACTAGTTTTTTTCCTCTCGTCTGATGAGGCAATTGGAGTGGTTTTCTTGCGGGTAAAAAATCCTGACCTTAACTGTGGTCGCCAGTGCTCGCCACCTGCTGTTTACCAAGCGTCAGGTATATTTCTGATCCAAATTGGAACAATAGGAACTAAAAAAAATCCAAAAACACTTGGGAATACGGGATAAAAGGGCAACAATGCAAAACGTGTATGGGCCTATCTCAGTGCAATTGGACTTAGCATGTCTTTTCACTTAATTTGTCTGAATAAGGCATGTGCCCAATTTAAAGTCAAGTTGATTGTAGTAGGCCGAATAGTTGGCTAGTGAGGTTTTAACTTGCGATTTCCAATTGATAGAATGTAGCTTTCACCACTGCTTGTAATTGTACGGTTCATTGAGAATTGTATAAATAATGGCATTTCCCATGCTGAAAAAAGCATGTATTTGTTTCTTCGTGCACCTATTAACGTTTGCCCGAGCCCGAAGCCACAAGCTTCTCGTTCCCAAGTTTGATTTTTCCCCAATGGCTAATTTAGAGCCAGCCGTTCCCAACATTTAAATGTGCAAAAAGAAAAAATGAGAGAAAAGCTCCGAGCAAATAGGCTCTGACAGATTTGAATCATTTGTATTTAATAGTAATAATTTAATCCTCCCAGTTTCTTCATCCTCCACCGTATGATGTTAGTTTCACATCCTGTACGCTCTTGGCCCCACACTCTTAAATTGCCTATTTATGTACGAATATTTGCGTTGGATGGATGCTAGCCTGCAGTCCTTCAGCTCGGATGGTTTCATGACAGCGTATTATTTAATCCCTCGTTTAGAGCAATTAAAATATCGGTGGCTTCTTTTTTTACTGATTTTTAAGTATAGGGGAGAAAATACGTTCTGTTAAAAATAAAATTCCGAGCCAAACTGTCGCCAAGTGGCCTGTGTACAGTCAGTGGTCAATGGCTCTACACGAAATCTCCAAACATATCTGAAATATCATTTTTTTTATCCAAATAATTACTTATTATTTGAATCCAAATTTAGGCGTATTAAATTAATGGTGCCCTGAGCATATGCCAATTGCATGTAGTAAGTTTTAGTTTTTGTGTCAAAGCAAGGCGTCATACGAATATACGTCATTGTTGGGAGGGGGAGGGGGGGGGGGGGGTGGTGCGGGGAAAATTCCTATAAATGTAGATATGGGGAGAGAGGGTGTAAAAACAGTAAAAACCTATATAAAATCCACGTGCTTTGCAAAATTTCGCTGTGTATAATATCTGCAGAAGTTAGTGCAAGTTATTTCACTTCACCAGTTCCGTGCTGGCCCTCACTTAAATTAATATAAATATAAAATGCAGTAGGCCTATATATTCTTGGAAATCCTACTTGGGGGAAGTAGGTTATGGCCTATTCCTACTATAATGTTGTGGGGTGTGGTATATTTTTTTGATGATGCAATATTTGTATAACCCCCAATGAAATCCTCCCTTTCTAAAGTATTAGGGGAAATGTGGGCTTTTTACCTCAGATTTATAGATATTTAACTGAAACAGAAGCTTGGTGTTGAGACAGCTACGTTAAGCTGAGTGGTTAGCCCTTCTCAGCTGGTCTGCTGCCCTGATCATGGTATTTGTGGTTTCCTATGAGAACTCTCTCTTAGGTCTTCTGGCCTAAGCACTAAAATTCTGCCTAAACCACTATCCTTCTCAATCCTCTCCTCTTCCCTCCCAGTCACGTCTTTCAGCCCGTGTGCAACTCGGAGGCGAGTACTGCAGCTGGCGAATGGTTTAATGACGTGCTGGCAAGTTGATAGCTTTTTCGGTTAAACACAGTGGATTAAAGAGTTATACGTAAGTAATATTGGTATAATTTTCCAATGTTTTCTTCTTTGCTTTTTCAATAGGTTTTTCTGGCGCAAATTGTGAAGTAAACAAGGATGATTGTTCTGGGAACTTGTGTCAGAATGGAGCCACTTGTGTTGATGGAGTTAACAATTACACATGCCATTGCCCTCCGACATATACGGGGACCTACTGTACCAAAGATATCGATGAGTGTGCATTAAGACCTACAGTATGCAAGAATGGAGCCACGTGCACAAATACCATCGGAGGATTCAATTGCATTTGCGTCAACGGATGGGCTGGTCAAGATTGTAGTCAAAATATCGACGACTGTGCCGGTGCTGCGTGTTTCAACGGAGCCACGTGCCATGACCGCGTGGGATCTTTCTATTGCCAATGTCCACCTGGCAAAACGGGTTTGCTTTGTCACTTGGACGATGCCTGCGCCAGCAACCCTTGCCACGCTAGCGCCGTTTGCGACACCAGTCCAATCGACGGTACCTACCTTTGCTCTTGCCCGAACGGATACAAGGGAATCGACTGCACAGAAGACATCAACGAGTGCGAGGAGGGTTCCCCGTGCGAACATGACGGAGTCTGCGTAAACACCCCTGGCTCCTTCCGTTGTAATTGTACGAAGGGGTTTACAGGTGCTCGGTGTGAAGTCAACATAAACGAATGCGACTCAAATCCGTGTCAGAATGATGGAACTTGCCTGGACGAACGGGGTGCATTTCGCTGCGTCTGCATGCCAGGTTGGTTTGGAATCTTAAATTATAAAGATAAATTATTTGCTAACATTTGGGGTGCCCACAACTAGGGAAAAGCCTGGAAAGGTTGAAAATGACTTGTTTCCATTGTTAACTTTGCTATATCGTTTACTCGTAGGTTACACTGGCATCCACTGTGAAGTTGATCTCGATGAGTGCTCTCCGAATCCGTGTCACAATGGTGGCATCTGCACCGATCTCATTAATTCCTATCGCTGCGTTTGCCCCAATGGATTTTCTGGCAAGCGTTGCGAAAAGAACATAGACGACTGTCACAGCTTTCCTTGTCGGAACGGAGGAACTTGCCGAGATGCCATTGCCGGTTACACCTGCGAATGCCCTGCTGGGTTCAATGGGATCAACTGTGAGACGAACATCAACGATTGCCAGTCCTCGCCATGTCACAACGGCGATTGCATCGATGGCATGAATTCCTTCAGTTGCAGTTGCCACCCGGGCTTCACTGGCTTACTCTGCCAGACGCAAATCAACGAGTGCGAGAGCAACCCTTGCGAGTTTGGAGGCAAATGCGATGACATGATCAACGGATATCGGTGTCACTGTAAGCCGGGAACATCGGGCTTGAATTGTGAATACAACGTCAACGAATGTTTCAGCAACCCCTGCCGGAACGGAGCAACGTGCCTTGATGGCATCAATTCCTACATTTGCCAGTGCATCCCCGGATTTTCGGGCATACACTGCGAAACCAACGTGGACGAATGCGCATCCAATCCTTGCGCCAACGGGGGAAAATGCACAGATTTGGTGAACGGATTCAAATGCGACTGCCCGCGCGGTTATTTCGATGCACGGTGCCTTTCTGACGTCAACGAATGTGCTTCGAATCCGTGCGTCAATGGAGGCACGTGCGAAGATGGCGTCAGCCGCTTTACCTGCACGTGCCCGAAAGGATATGGCGGGTACCGCTGCGAGCTGGACATCGACGAGTGTCAGTCCAATCCGTGCCAACACGGAGGCACCTGTAAGGACGTGTTGGCAGGCTACTCGTGCACTTGCCTGTCGGGTTACTCTGGACGGAACTGTGAAACCAATATCGACGACTGCTCCAGCAATCCCTGTCGCAATTCCGGCTCTTGTATTGACTTAGTTAATAGTTTCCAGTGCGTGTGCGAGGTGCCATACACTGGACAGTATTGTGAGAAAGAACTGGACCCGTGTATCCCGAACAAATGCAGGAATAATGCCAAGTGCACGCCATCTTCCAACTTCATGGACTTTGCTTGCAATTGCGAACTGGGGTACACCGGTCGATTTTGCGACGAGGATATCAACGAGTGCACCATTTCGTCCCCATGCCGTAACAATGCCACGTGCTTGAACACCAATGGGTCCTATCAGTGCGTTTGCTCAAAGGGTTACGAGGGAAGGGATTGTCTGGTCAATACAGATGATTGCGCCTCCTGTAAGTTTTTTTTCTCCCAGGACGTGTTGCATTGTTTATTTATTTATTTTTTTTTAGATTAAATACCATAATACTTTTTTACAATATACTTTACAGCTCCTTGTCAGAACGGTGGCACTTGTTTGGATGGCGTTGGCGAATATACGTGCTTGTGTATAGATGGATTCGGTGGCAAGCACTGCGAGCGTGACGTGAACGAATGCGACCCGAATCCTTGCCAGAATGGCGCCACCTGCAAGGACTATGTCAACAGCTACACTTGCAATTGCTCTCATGGATTCAGTGGCACCAATTGTCAAACCAACGACGAGGATTGCACGCTGAGGTAAGCTATTGCGCCTTTAATTTCTTTCATATTTTTGAGGAAAATAAGTAAACTTTATGGATGCTATCTGCGTTGTTGTCTTTTTATTAAAAAAAAAGATGTTTTACACTTGAATTTCTTTTACTCCATCAGTTCTTGCGTCAATGGCGGAACCTGTATCGACGGCATTAATAACTTCACCTGCCAATGTGCCCCTGGTTATACTGGATCCAACTGCCAGTATCACATCAATGAATGCGATTCCAATCCTTGTCAACATGGAGGTACTTGTGTGGATCACATTGGGTACTTCACGTGCCACTGCCCTTACGGTTATCAAGGAGAAAAATGCGAGGCTAGTGAATTTACTTTTTCTTACATTTTTTTTTTTAGGACGAACGAAGGCATTCGTAGATTTATTTCTAATATTTTATTTATTATTTGTAAATTGCAGTCGTTTGTGGATTGGTGCAATCTGAATCCATGCATGAATGGTGGTACTTGCAAGCAGAACAAAAATACCTATCGCTGCACGTGTGCTTCAGGCTGGACCGGGCGATATTGCGACGTTAGCATGGTATCCTGTGTCGACGCTGCCAAGCAAAAGGGAGTAAGAGTCGATAGTTTGTGTTTGCATGGAGGGGAATGTAAAAACACAACCAACAGCCACACGTGCAAGTGCTTGGAGGGATATGATGGAAGCTACTGCCAGAACGAAATCAACGAATGTGATTCATCTCCGTGCCAGAATGGAGCCTCGTGTAACAACCTAGTGAATCGTTACACGTGTGACTGCCCGCCAGGATTCCAAGGTATGCTTCAACCCCAGCTATTCTTTTTTCAAGTGTATATTCTTAAAAACTTTGAATAACAAATTGTTTATATTGACAATTTAGGATTGAATTGTGAATTCAACATCAATGACTGCGATCCCAATCCATGCAGCAATGGTGGAGTTTGCCACGATTTGGTCAACAAATTCCTCTGTTCTTGCCCCCATGGCACGGAAGGAATTCTCTGCGAGTATAACAAGAATGACTGCTTCGAAGGAGCTTGTCACCATGGTGGAACGTGCGTCGACAAAGTCGGAAAATTCGAATGCCAGTGTCCGCCTGGATTTGTGGGGCCACGCTGTGAGGGCGATATCAACGAGTGCTTGTCGAACCCTTGCCACAAGCCTGGCACTCAGGACTGCATCCAACTGGTGAACGACTACCGCTGCAATTGCAAGCCGGGTTACATGGGACGGCATTGCGAAATCAAGGTCAATTTCTGTGACTCTGGACCTTGCAGGAACGGAGGCGTGTGCACCAATGCTGAAGATGGTCAATATTCCTGTGCATGTCCTAATGTAAGTACCTAACATCAAGTCATGTCTATCCCGATTTTCAGGATTTGACTTTCCGGTTTTTAAATTTAACTCATTTTCCTACTACTTTAAGGGATTTGATGGCAAGGCGTGTGAATTCTCGACCACAAACTGCAGGAGTAATCCTTGTAGAAATGGAGGCACTTGTCTTGGAAAGGAAAAAGATTATGCCTGCAAATGCCCATTAGGAACATCGGGACTTAATTGCGAAATTGATAATACAGACGAATGCAAATCATCTCCTTGTCTAAATGGCGGAATTTGTATCAACAAAATTGGTGAGTTTTCCTGAGCCTACTTTTTGTCAAAGTTTGTCATTTATTTGGATGTGTTTTTCAATGTTGAATCTTTCGTTGCAGGAAAATTTGAATGCCAGTGTCAACAGCCATGGACTGGGTTGCGTTGCGACAAATTGGATTCTCGATTTGGGGAAGGAACGGGCACACCCATCAGCTATCGTCCATCAACCACCACCCAATACTCGCCCGACCGAGAGAAGGAAAAATGCGAGCAACATAACTGTGCAACGAAAGCTGGCAATAAACGATGTGACGAAGAGTGCAATACTCCGGCTTGCTCCTACGATGGCGGTGACTGCTCGTTGGGACGCAATCCTTGGAAACATTGTAACATTGAAATCAACTGCTGGGATGTCTTCAAAGATGGGAAATGCAACCCTGAGTGTAACACCGTAAATTGCCTATATGATGGCCACGACTGCTCAACAAACATCAAGCGGTGCAAGTAAGTGAAATATGAACACATTAAGAGAAAAGTTTTTAAAAAATAAAAAAATAATTTACTTTATTAATTTGAGCATATGCCTACGTTTTCAATATTCTCATCTATTAACATGGACCTTTTCACATCTTTCAGCCCAATCTATGACGCATACTGTGCCAACCACTATGCGAACAATCATTGCGATTATGGCTGCAATAACGAAGAGTGCAACTGGGATGGGATGGACTGTGAACCTGACCCTCCCAATAAGGCAATAGGAGCTATTGAATTTACCATCCCGCTCGATACGGAGGCAAGTTATGACTAAAAATCGTTTTGAAGCTTTTACAGACGCATTACAGTTAAACTAATATGCACTTCACGTTTTACTTTTATTAGACGATGATTAACAGAACTGTAGACTTCCTCCGTGATATTGGGCACATTCTCCGCACTAACGTTTTGCTTAAGACAACTGAGGATGGCAAGCCGATGATTACTGCTGTTGGCTCGGGGGACAAGGGCTCGGCTCCGGGCTCTGTTGTCGTGGTGGAAATTGACAACAGGAAATGCAATAAGTTGAAGAACACGGAATGTTTCCCCACTGCTGAGGCCGTAAGTTTTTTTCCTCCCTTTTTTGATAATTCCAGTTTGGATAAGATTTGTGTTTGTAACAGCAGGTTCACTTTATCTTAGGCGGCTCAATTTCTGGGAGCTTCAGCGGCAAAGCACGAGCTCGTCGGTTTCCCAATCGCCAGAGTGAGCACTGCCGACGATGTTCCGGAAAAGGATTCGAGCAGCTATTCCAACGTCATTTACTTGGTTATCGGCGGTATTGCAGCGGCCATGGTGGTTATTGTGCTCGGGATTCTTGTGAAAACCAACCGCAAGAAGGCACAAGGCATAACTTGGTTTCCGGAAGGCTTCTTTCCTAACAGTAGTGGTCAGAGACGAAGGTCACGGCGAAAAGGACCAGATGGACAGGAGATGAGGAACATGAGCAAGCAGTCGTCGGCTAGCCGCATCGATGTTGACGCCAACGATAACAGTACATATCCACCGGATGGCGCCCATTGGAGCGAGGAGGATAATGACCACCCACCCATGAAACGAATGAAGGTTGGTTTCGACCTACCAAAATAATTTTAAGAATTAGTTTACTTGAGCTGTAATTGTCAATATTTCAATGTTTAGAGTGAAAGACACGAGTCGAGTTATGCCGAACAGGTGGTGAAGAACGAATATGACGAAGCAGATACACGTCCCTGGACGCAGCAGCATCTGGATGCTGCAGACGTACGGAATCCGGATATTTTAGCCCTAACACCACCTCAAGGCGAAGGAGACATGGATCCATGCGGGGTCAATGTGGATGTTCGAGGTCCCGATGGTTTCACCCCACTCATGCTGGCCTCGTTCCGCGGAGGGGGATTGGACACCGGAGAAGAGGTGGAGGAAGATGATGGCTCCACGGCAGTCATTCAAGATCTGTTAATGCAGGGTGCTAATTTGGCAACGACTACTGACCGTACTGGTGCGTTATAAATTCTTGACCGCTATCCAATTAGTCGCAGCATGACCAAATCACCTTATTTAAAGTTTCATTTAATTTTTCCTTCCATCGTAGGTGAAACCTCGCTTCATCTTGCCGCACGATACGCAAGGGCTGATGCTGCCAAGCGGTTACTCGATGCTGGTGCAGACGCCAATGCCCAGGATAACACGGGGCGAACTCCCCTTCATGCGGCAGTAGCTGCCGACGCCCAAGGCGTATTCCAGATATTGCTGCGGAATCGTGCTACTTTGCTTAATGCACGCATGCACGACGGAACAACGCCACTGATTTTGGCAGCGAGATTGGCCATCGAAGGCATGGTTGAAGATCTGATCAATGCTGAAGCCGACATCAATGCTGCCGATGATCATGGTATGTGACCGGCAAAAAAATAATGCCTACGTTGAAATCTTGACTCTTGTGGGACAGTTTCCAGAGGAAATCTCGATCAAAAGTTAACTTATTTATTTTTATTTTACAGGAAAAAGTGCATTGCATTGGGCTTCCGCGGTGAACAACATCGAAGCCGTTCAGATATTGTTGGAGCGCGGCGCTAATCGAGATGCCCAGGATAACAAGGAAGAAACGCCGTTGTTTTTGGCAGCTCGGGAAGGCAGTTTTGAGGCTGCTAAGATGCTATTAGAGTTCATGGCCAATCGCGAGATAACCGATCACATGGACAGGCTTCCACGCTCTGTGGCAGAGGAAAGGCTGCACAACGACATTGTGACGCTGCTGGACGAGCACGAGATTCACAGTCCGCAGGATGCTGGCATGATGATCGGAAGGTTTATGACGTCGCCAAATATGATCCCACCGTCCAACGGGCTCGGCCCAGGAAAACACAATCGGTCCAAGAAGAGGCCAAAGACCCTAACGGGTGGCTTGACGTTACGCGACAACGGCGGAAATCCCATATCCCCGTTGGGTGACGGTCAACCCGCTGCGGCAACGGGCACCAAAAGACGCGCCTCGGTCAAACGCAAGAAAGATCAACCATCGCCCAACATTCGCAGCGTAGAGTCCACTATTTCTTCACTTTCGCCCGTGGGTTCCCTGGATTCTCCCAGGACATCTGGATGCTTGGAGGGAACTCCATCACCATTGAGCGCCAGCAATCTATACAATGGTCACATGATGGCAATGTCCCATCCCAATTTGTCGTCGTTAGATGGTGGGAGCGGACTTTCCCTCAAGCAACCGCCTGCCTACGAAGATTGCATGCAGGGTCATCATCATCAGCAGCAACAGCATCACCTTCAAGGATTGCATCGCCATTTGCCACCACAGCATCCTCACTCGAAAAGCCACATCGATAAAAGTTATCTCAATGGCAGCCTCACGATGGGAGGGCAGAGAGGGATGATCTGCCAACCCGGGCAGGCATTGCCGGTGCAGCAACATCAGCCATTGCACATGCGACAGAATTCTCTCCCCACTTCAGCCGCTTCGAATTTGCAGGGGCACTTTTCTCCTAACAAACAAAGGCCCACGATGCCCACCTCTCCCACCCACATCGCAGCAATGCGAGCGGCAACCCAACAAAAACATGGACACAATCACAACCACATGGGCACGCTGCATTCTCCTTCGCACGGGCACCTGCCCCAGCATCAACAACAGCAGCAGCAGCAACAAAATATGCCCTCGCTGACAAATGGTAGCAATTACCCAGACTATAATTCTCCTAACAAGAACGTCGATCTCGTGCAGTACACCCAAATCCCACCACACAGGAAATCCACGCCACCCTACCCGCAATACCACCAGTATCCGACGCCACCATCGCAACACAGCCACAACGGAGGCACGGAATCGTCGCCGCAGCACATCTTGCACCCGCACGAGAATTACCTGACGCCATCGCCCGAGTCCCCCGGTCAGTGGTCGAGTTCGTCGCCGCATTCGGCCCACTCGGATTGGTCGGAAGGTATCTCTAGCCCACCTACCGCACCCGTGTCGATGGGCTACGGGATACCATCCTTGCACGAGCAACACCAAGAACTGCACGGCCTGGCCGAGGACGTTTACATATGATGCGGTAAAGGCGGAAAAGACTAATGTAAATGTGGGTATTTAATAATAATCCTGCCATCGTTCGGCCGCGGTGCGTGGAATTGCAACCTTCAATGGCTGGCAACTCGCTCTTTCAGTGTAATCTCATCCCCGGAACACCGCGCGACTGACTTATTTGGGAGTTCAAATGGCGCAGCAGGCGAACTCCCAATGCGTGTTTGCTTTCGACAGTATTTTGCCAGCCATTGGATGTTGTCGGCAAGAATGATCGTTTCAGGATGGAACTAATTTCTTCCACTGTTATGGGAGAATAACATCGCAACACCCGAGTCCCCGTGTTCCAAGGATCCCCAAAAGAATCTTCCCTCGTCTATGCATGACTGTAGCTACGCCAAGCCCGTTTTAGCCTTATGAATAATTATCAGTAGGGGCGTGCCGAATTTTAATGGTCACATTTTGGTGTTTGAAGAGTTTACAAAGTAGTATAAGTGCTGTATAAAAAAGGTGAAGGAATGCGCTTTTAAAAATGTTATGCATGCATTGAATTGTGTTGACGTTTGGCAAACCAGTTCTGCTTTAATAGTGAGGGAACAAGTGGGTAGTGCGAAATATCCCATTGGTGGATACTTTATCCCACTTTCTTATTCAGTGCCAACTAACGAGGAATGCAGAAGACGACATTTCGACAGTAGTTGGCACTGGATGAACTCGGTAAATTGATTTTTGTCTTTGCCGCTGGTGAATACGTTGGGCTGAATTTCTTCTAATCTGATTGGAAATTAGGTTTTTAAGGTTTTAGATTTTAAGGTATTTACAATTAGAAATATTACGATTCATGAGAAACCTTTTTATTTTTAAGTGTGCTTGCTCAGAACGTGTGAGCATGCTCACTTTGAAGTGAGATTGGTACTTTTATTTTATTTTCTGGAACAATTTTCATAAAATTATATGAAATTAATAAATGTTAAATTTTATATAGGCCTAGTATTTCAAATCTGGATGGTCTCACTTTGACCATTTAGATATGTTATAAATTAAATACCCATTCGCATCCCATTGTCCAGGCAATAAAATTTCAAGAGTTAGTTCAGGGGGTATCAGAGAAATAAAATTGTTCAGAACAACGTTTTCACCTAAGGTAAAAGTATCATTTGCCGGAGTATTTTAACTTGACGTACATTTGAGGGATATTGATGTGCCAATTTAAGAACAACGTTTGAAACTGAAAACATCTAATAAAGGCTGTACCATATCTTCATTTAGTTGGCAGGATTAGCCTGTTGAGAAATTTGAAATTTCATTTCAGTCAGTAGTTTGTAACTTCAAAAATATTTGATTTCACTTTCCGGTGTAACAGTAACGTAACATTGATATGGTACAACTTTTATAATTTTAAGAACAACAGTAAGGGAACAAAAATAAGATAAGTTAAGCAAAAACAAAAAATAATGATCGTAAGGTTCTGCACAGTTCGAAATTTTCTATTTTTTTTCCTTTTAAATTTAATTTTTAGTAGGATTTGACCCCCTTTTTCGGTTTGCTACCAACTTGCAATTTTCTATCGTAAATAACATGCGACACACTCCACATTTTTAACTTCATCGTGTTATATACTCGTATAATTTAAATTGCTAAGAAAACGAAGTACCGTTTTTGATAATACCTTGTGCTTTTTGCATTTGTTCCTGAAATATTTATAGTAGACCTAAAGCAAATAATAAGAATAGGATTAATGGTGTCTATTAAATTCCAAAATTAATAATACATAAAAATACTAAATTACTACCTTACTTTGGAAGCCAAAAATCTCATTTTCTCCTGATTTGCGATAATCTCTGGCAACTTGGTAGCAAAATCCAGTTAACCCTTCTAGATCATTACTTATCTTGGCACGATTTTAGTATTGTTTTTGTTACAAAGGATAGCAGGAATGTGAAGCCAACGTCGATAGTGCAGGTTGACGTATGTGGCAGTACACAAAATGTGTCCCAAACACCCGAATAAGTGTTTTTATAGAATTATATTCATACATTTGCAGCTTTCTCCATACCCCTAAAACTATTGGGATTGGAAGAAATGCAAGCGTTTGAAGTCCTTTTGTCACATGATTTTTTTTTTAAATATACGGTAATTTTGCGATTATTCCTTTAAAGTTGCAAGCCATGCTTGTGCGGCCATTTTCCCCACTTCAGACGAAAAGGTCTCCACAAGCTTATTGCAATTTGGAAGCTCTGATATGTGCAAAATGTAGAATAATGTATAAATTTTATCTCTGATAAAAATGACGACGAAGGCTCTTTTTCAAGCTTTAATTGAAAAAGAGGTCTTATTTTAAATATATGGCTAATATTATTATGTGCCTTGAAATATTGCATTTCAATGCCTATACTTCGCTTTAGACAACCCTCCATTTTTCCACCTTTTCAAATCCCCTCGTGTTTTTATTTAAACAGATTCTGAACATAAATTCAGAAAATATATATATCTATATGGGACCAAACGAAAAAGGTATTCATTCTTTTTCACGTGTACACAGACTAAAACAATCCAGTTTTAGATTGCGTACATTCACACCACCAAAATTATCTTTTAACCATTTATTTAAGAGCCTTATTGGTGGTTAGGTGCTTCCGTGGATGTCTTCCATAGTGTTTTTTGTATTAAAGAAAGGAAAATGAAGCCTTTTTCGGTTGATTTTAAAGTAATTGCTTTACAAGAATGCGGCTTATAGCATTCGAGCATTCCATAAAACACGTTTTTGTTTGGTTATTTTGTTATTCTTATTTTATTTGAAAGTTTGTCTCCTCATCAGAGCTATTTCAATATATCGAAACAAAGTAGGGACCAAAATGCAAAATATTTTAAAGGAATTTGTTTTCTCAAATTTATTTTTCCTTTAAAATAGATTTTCAGTTGTGAAAGGGGAGGTGGAAGAAGAGTTGTTTTTTTAGCCACTAAATAAATTTAGTAGCTAGGTTTTTTTTTTCATTTTATGTTTAAAAATACTTTTTTTTCTGGTTTCATCAGTTTTAGATTTTCATGTGACCGAAGGGAATCTCAGCAACAATCATTGCCACCAGATTTCTAATGTAATTTTTGAGTTCCACTCATATGTAAATAATCATTAGTTATGTATATGCTCTCGATTTCTCCATAATAAGGATAAATTTGAGAAGCTATGTCTATTATTTGGTAAAGGACAATGCAGCGTCCATTTTTTTTGTAAATCTATTTTCTTAAACTTGCCAGTTAAAACTATTATCCTTTTCCAGTAGTATTATTAAATAATTTTGTCTAATTTGTGTTTTTTTTTCCTTTTGTTCATTATTAAGAACTTTGTGGATATATACAGGGTAACAAAAGTGAAGTGACCTATTGTATATTGCAAAGCATTTTTAGTTGGATCATTGGAATCATGTTGGCTTTTAGTTATGGAAATTAATGCTACCGGGGTATATATATTATACAGAGCTAGTTTTCTGCATTTGGAAACTGCTACCGAGAACATAAGTTTTTAACTACCTTATTACAGGTGTTTTCCCACATGTATACCATGCTGTAGTTAGTGATGTCAATCCTATGAGCACTTAAAAGCTCATATTTTTTTAAATTGGGGTTTAAAGCACGTGTCAACTACATTTGACTTGCTGAAATATGGGGCTGTAGATAATTCACATGGGCAGATAGTGGGGGAAAGGGGGAATCCTGAATTGTAAAATTGTGAACTATACAAGCAAGGTAATCATCGGAAGCTACTAAAATAAGGGTGATATTTACAGGCAATTCAGAGAATAGGAGATTCATAAGGCAAGGATGCTAATCAATCAAGTGCACCTTTCTATCCACAATTCCAAAATTTATAATTTGTATTTAATTTTATTATTCAATCTTGCCTTTTGAATATTAGATACAACTCAGGGAAGGCTTATGAGTCATATTGAATGAGATCATTCAGTTAAAACCAAAAGATAATTGGTTCCAATTGAGAAAGTTTATTGGTACTGGTATCAATAATAAAACAAAAATTGACTTTCCAAAACAGTGAACGGTAATTATGACATGTGCCTTTCATATTTACACAGATATTTAGACTAGGCCATAAAAAAACTATTGCATATATGACCATTGTATATGACATACACCACAGAACCCCAGAAATTCTTATTGTACTCATATTACATTTAAGATTTACTGGGTATTCTTGAACCAGTTTTAACCATATTAAAGGCGACCATGACTATTGTCACAAACCGGATCAATCGGCTATGGTCGTTGTCATGGTGATACTGATATCAATTGCAAAATCGAAGGGGCGAATGAGATTATTCTCGTAAGTTCTCGTTCACGAGACGGGATTTTACAGGAGTGTTCTTTTTTGCTCTTTTGTAGTTTGTTGCGTTGTGATATTTGCATTTTAACATTGAATAACGCTATACTGTATGGATCGTGCTGTCGAATTTGTGGTAATTAATTAGTATCAACGTTTTCTAAATAAGCAAGTATCGAGTATCCAGTTAAATATCGTTCAGAAAGCTCATAGTGGCGCTGGGAAATTTTTTTCGCGCCACCGGCTTGCTGCCGCTAGTGGACCCCAAGTCGCCATTTTAGCAAGCATGACAGACTACTCCACTGTTGCACCTCCACAAAATTTGGCTGGTAATTTTGATACTAGTTCTGCTTTTGCTGATGCGCTACAGAGAGCTCGACAGGTAACGTATTAGTTACATTTTATCGTCACCGTTATCAATTCAGTAATGTAATCCTATTTTACATTATTGTTGAAAGTGCGCGAGTAGTGCGTGACAAAAGGACGCTATCGCAATATATTTGGCGGCCATGTTTATTCGTAATGGATTGTAGCATTTCTTAGAAAAAAGAAAAAATGCGCAGTTCGTCAAAAAGTATTCAGGCGAGATGAGCTTTGGTATGTCTCTGTTAGCTTATTTTTATTTCATATTGGAATAAAAGCGAGCGTGTTTTGATTGGTACCGGTATGTATATCTGGTACGTAATTTTTTTTTTTTTTGAAGTGCCGTTAGGCCTAATCCATTGTTTGAGTCGTGGATCTGTCTATTCCACGGTATCTATTCATAACATAGAAATGGTTAAATTTTGATTGCAATTTTATTACCTTTATTAGTGGATTTAAATTGAGAAGAGATTGTTATTTGTCGCATTTTAAATTTTGAATTCGCCCAAAATCACGAAGTGCCGGCATGTATAGCTACAGAACATGTGCCGGTAGGCCTATTTAAATTAGGCTTAGGCCTATTTACGTGAAGGAAATTAATTTAAATCAATGTTTCCCCATTTGAGTATTGATAACAAAAGTGTTTTTTGGGATGTTAATTTCACAAAAAAATTACATCGGCCCGCATTATAACAATGCCCACCTTACCGGTATAGGTAATTAGCAACACGTGGTGATAACCAGAGCTTGGTGGTAACTGTTGTTTATCCTTTCTTTTTATTCAAAATTCTTAGTTAAATTAAAATATATTACTTAATTACAGCTTTATTAAGTAGTTGAAGATTGCATGCATTGAGGATTCATCGAAAAAAAATTCAATTCCGCCGTTTTCTTCAGCTTTCATTTAAATAATTTTTTTTGGAGGATAGGCCTACTGGTACCAGGTAGGCTATTTATTTGCTTAGCACTGGAGTAAAATTAATGCTTTCAATTGTATAATATGGAGTACCATTTCTCACCTCATTTTAATTTGATATTTAACAATTAGTCTACCATTCTTTTGATTCCTTCCTTTTTAATTTCTTGTTGTTCGGCTATTTCCCTGACTTTTCACTAGTTTCTGATAAATTCCCTGACTTTCTGATGAGTGGGAACCCTGACATTGAACATGTATTACCTGTATGATTATATCTGTATTCAGAATAAGTTATAAAATGGGTCAGTTTGTGCTTATAGATTGATTTGCCTGTTTTTAGCTTATTTCATTAAGGCCTAGAACTCACACCAGTGATAAGTTGTTGCCTGTGTCTTGCTCAACAGAGCAGATTTCATTACAGAACATTCTGTACAAAGTTTGTAATTTGGAAACATTGATTTTAAACAGATACAATTTTATATAGTGTGTCTTGTCAGACTGGGTCGTGGATTTGTTTTTACGTAAATACTCTTTAAGTAATTTTAAATCCCACAAATATGCCTAGTTTTCTAAACCAATAGTATAGGCCTACGGATGCATGTACTCTTTTAGGTCCTGTTGTCAAAAGGAGCCAAATTACTCTCACAAAATTGTCTGTTCTAACCTTGCTACACATCTACATTTAAGGAAAACCAAACATTTTGACCAGTTTTAATTGCCTTGTCTGAATTGATTAAAGGTTCACTGGCTTATTTTGAGGTCGATAAAAAAGCAAAGTGGAAGCAAGCCAGTTTTAAATTGCTAAAATTGCTGGCATTTGCTTCACTGATAACTGTTTATTGCCCATAGTTAAACGATGGGCAAAGATCGAATTTGTGGATACTTGATAAACAATGTCTTGTTGATGAGAAGCGTTCTGTTTATAATTTTAAGTAGTTTGACCAGCATCAAGGCTGCTGTACTATTTAGTTTCAGCCGAAGCTTATTTGTGCACTTCTTCTTTTTTTATGTTTGCAGATAGCTGCTAAAATTAATACACCTAATAGTGACGGCGGCAGTAACAACGCCGTGGGTGGTGGTACCAAACGTCCACTTGAGGATTCTGCAGGTATGGATTGGGGAGGTGAGTTAGGTACGGAAAAGGCCATGATGATGACACAAAATGGGCTTGCTGCCGTTCTTATTAGCATGCTTCTATGATCTTCGTATTTAAATAAGGGTAAAACTGGTCCAATTTTGTGGGAAAAAGAATATGCTCTAAAAATAACTGTTGTAACAGACTTATTTATTGGCTAGTTCAAGTAGGCATTGGGTTTAATTAAGTTCCATTGAAGTTTTCTTCTATACTCTTAAATCACCCTCAGATTGGCCCCAAACACCATCCTGGAACTGCAACGCAAAACAATCCTATGGGAAATTGAACATTCCCAACATAAGCGCTTTCCCTGTTGTCATTGTGACGCTCACCTTATTAACTAAAGATTTTGTTTTGCTTTGTTGTTTCCAGATGGCGCTTTTTGGGGGCCTATGTGAGGGTGACTTGAGCATACAATTGTTGTTTTTAAACATTCATTTATTGTGAATGGGGGGGGGGGGGGGGTTCAAAAATATTCAGTGTAATCTAAACCTATACAAGTATTCAAGTAGTTGAAACGTTTCGGACTTTTCTGTGAAGTTTTAAAAATCCCATTTTTTGAATGTGAATTGCAAGGCAGAAAAATGACAAACCATATTTTCTCAAAGTTAATTGCAAAAATATTGCTAGGCTGCTTACCCTTTGGTGAGATACCCGTGAATCTCAAAAAATGCACTTCTCTTGGATAGAGGCTCTTCCTTTTCGAATTTCAGTAAACTACGGAAAAATCCACTCAGAACTTTTTATGGTAGACTTTTATGTGCTTAGTAACCTAAGGGATAAAAAATTACTAAATATCAAGTAGTGATACAAAGTTTCCAAACGCCAAGGCAAGAGTTGATTATTGCGCTAAATTGAAATTAACGATTCTTATCTTTTTAAAGCAGAAATGTGGCAAGGTAATTGGTGGCAGCATTTTTTCCAAAATGTGGGGACCCGTGCATGCTGCTTAGATATAATATTTTCTAATTTTGTAGTACTAATTAGTTCTGTAAGCCTGTAAATGGTTGTTAATTTACTACCTTAATCCACGAGAAAGCTAATCGCTCATACCTCGTTTGTCCATTGAACTTTCAGAACAGAATGTTACTAAGAAAATGGCGGCATTAAATGACCGTAAGTATCCACGATTAATGTTATATCCTTGTACACTTAGAAGTTATTTATACACGTAGATTTGTATCAGTAATTTATAAAAGGGAAAGATTAACTTGTAACAGTGTTATGCTAGCTGGGGGGAAGAATAATATCAGAAGTTGATATTGAGGTGATGTATTTTGTCTGTGTTTTCATTTTGCCTTCTAGCCATTGGAGCTCAGTTAGCTGCCATGCAACAGCAGCAGCGGTTAGTCTACGTTTTTTGTGGAAATGTTTTCAACCTTTGATGATGATGCCTGCTTGTTTTGTAACAGTTGTATTGATCAGTTTACCTCAATTACTTTTGAAGCAACCGGTGTGTGCCCTGAAAGCAGTTCCTTGTTTTTAAAATATGTTTTTCAATTGAAATTTTTCTGTGGGATCGAACGGCACTGTTTTCAAAGGATGTTTAGGGAATATTCAGATTGACAAAAGTATTGCATTACACATTCGTTAATAGTGTGCATCATATTGGTGTGTACATCTTATAGGACTAATCAGATTCATGACCTAAAATAGTTCAATTAATGGTTAGTGGATCTGATAAAGGTACAAGGATTAAATTTAATAGAAAATTAGCGATTCAATTTGGTTGCTGTTCTTTTAAAACCACATTATTTTTTGTCAGAGAACCAAATGCGCATTCAGATCAGATTAGAAATGAGAGCCGAAACTGATGCTCATTATTCGATTGCCATCTAACGTTCAGTGAAGACGGTAAAATAATCTACCTTACTATAGCTCAAAATTTATAGGAATTCTATTAAATTATGTTGTTCCTGCGGCACCCGGTTATTAAGCTGCAAAAATAATTGAGAGCTATGTGCACAATGATAATACGTACCAAGTATGTTGTGTATACTGCATTTCTATACTGAAACTAATACCTGTGTACTAACAAACGCTGGCTAACGTTTGACACGACCAAATGTTTATATTGCGATGTTTAGGTTAGGCATACCAACCGATGCCATTCTCACTGAAGAATTTTCCGTACCGGATAAAATGGTTGGCCTTAGTAAGTTTGCCGGGAACCCTCCATTAAAGAACTTGCATTGATTTCTGCATTCTAGGTCTTTCGACTTCCACCACAAGATTTTTTTACCAGTTTTAAATTGATTGAATATTAGGGTCTACTGGTGAAAAAGAAATTAAAAATTCTTTCTTGAATTGTTGTTTTAACTTTGTGCGTATTCTTGTAAAATGTATTTTTTCTCCTTTGGTTGAAGAAATGTCCTACAAACATGAGCCGTGTTGGATGTTTGGCGATGACCACTGTGACCACGGCCAATTGAATCTTGAACTATGATTATAAAAGCCAGTTCGTATTCCGATACGATAAACCGAATGCAAATGCATGCAAACTGTGTGAAAATAGTGTGGGACCTTCTTTCTTCCCCATTTTTAATTTGTATTCCTTGCAAAAATTAAGCTTATGAGAAAATTGTTAATATTTTTACAATTAAGATGACTTCAGTATTATGGAGATTTGAAAGTGGACCTAGACTGCAGAAATTGATCTAGTTACAATATTTTCCTATTCCCCCAAGGTCGTTCCCGGTGCGCCTTTCTAAATTTTATCCATTTAATTTTAGTTATTGGCCGTGGCGGGGAACAAATCACGCGTTTGCAGGCAGAATCGGCTTGCAAGATTCAAATGGCTGCTGGTAAGTGGGAGTATTTTGAATGCAAAGTAGGCGAAAATGATAGTGCCCTGTTTGTTAATCTTGTCAGGAATTGCTTGATCAATTGTTTTCTTTTATTCCACAGATAGCGGTGGTCTTCCCGATAGACCGTGTTCGCTCACTGGAAGGAAGCAAGCCATCGAGTGAGTTTACATGATTTTTTTCTGCATTTAATCCGGGATTAGTATTAAAACATTGATTTATTTTGCAGCAAAGCGAAAGATATGATTATGGACATTGTAAATAGAGGATCTACCTCCACCCTAGAACCTGCCGGTCCAATGTCCGATGGCTTGTCAATGGTCGAAATGATGATTCCGGCATCGAAGGTTGGCCTCATTATTGGCAAAGGCGGTGAAACTATAAAGAACCTGCAGGAGCGTGCGGGAGTAAAGATGGTGATGATTCAAGATGGCATGTTTTCGAGTTCATCTGAGAAGCCACTACGCATCAAAGGAGAGCCACAAAAGGCAGATGTAAGTAATTTACACTTGCCCAGTTTTCTTAACTTTGGGGGTATACCTCATGTTGTTGCAGTGGGTTTCGTATCCTGTTATCAGCAACTTATGAAATCAGGCGTTAACCTTGCTGCTAAATGATCCTGGACAATTGTTTCGCTATCTCCCACCTTGTATTAATGGGTGGAGTTAGACAGTAGTCTGTTCTACAATCTTTGCTTGCCGTAGCGAGAACCGGCAATTCTCATTTACTAAAACAAAATTTTCCTCATACAGTTTGCTAGGCAGCTCATCATGGATTTGCTGACGGAGAGGGAGTTGGAAAATATGAACAGAGGATTCAATCGCAATGAACAGCGAACAAACGATTACGGGACGGGTTCTGGGGGGATGCAAGAGGTGGCAGTACCCCGCCAAGCCGTCGGCGTGGTTATCGGCAAGGGAGGTGAAATGATTAAGAAGATTCAACAGGATTCTGGAGCAAGAGTACAATTTCAACAAGGTACGTAATTATTTCATGACAAGGGTAGCCATTTTTTTTATTAATGCCATGTTAAGAATGGTTAGTTTTCAATGGCTATTTTTCCTAGAAGATGGTCCAGGCGATCGCATGTGCTTTCTTACGGGCTCTCCGGACCAGGTTCAGGCTGCACAAAATATCATTCACGAGCTGATCAACAGTGTTTTGGTAAGTGGACTTGTCCAATCCATTGTTGTTGTATTGAAGTTGCATTGTAGTTAGGAGTGATTAGTTTGCACACTATTAGAGCCTGCAATTTTTTGGCGTCCTGCCTATTTTCTATTGTCGGTGTCAGAGATGTGCTAAAGTAAATAATGGAGTGTTATCTATATTTCTTTGTTTGTCAGGACGTTAAGTTCTTGCAAATCAAAGTCAAAATTACTCTGTTGTACAAATCCTTATGACTTGTTAATGGTTTGGACGTGCTATTAAATAGCTTTCTTTTCAGGCCCGAGACCAACAAAACATGGGTAGGGGGCGTGGGCGTGGAGGCGGTAGTGGCGGCGGCGGCGGCGGCGGAAGAGGAAATTTTGATGATAGACGTGGAGGTGGAGCTGGCCGCGGGGGAGATTTCATGTCCGGAAATTCAGGCATGGGCAGAGGGGGACAGAGTCGCGGTCCGCCAGACTGGATTGAAATCACGTACTCGGTTCCTGCCAACAAATGTGGAATTGTAATTGGCAAAGGTAAGAGAGTAGTTTAACGAAACATTTTCTGCATAGTTGCAATAAATATGATGTGCTTTATTCTTAATATCAATTTTTATAATAGGCGGGGAAACGATTAGGGCTATTAATCAGCAGACTGGAGCACATGTTGAGTTGTCACGTAATCCATCTTCAAATCAAAACGAGAAGCTTTTTGTCATACGGGGGCTTCCGAATCAAATTGATCATGCCAAACAGCTCATCAATGAGAAGGTTGGAGGAGGTGGTGGGGTGAGTTCATTTCCTTTGTATACTTCTACGACATTTTCAAACGTGCGTGGCACGGCTGTTTTAGGGCCGATTGCAATAGTTTGAATGTCAAAAGTAACTGATTGCATGCGTACTGCTACCTTCCCACGTCTAATTGGGCTGGTGGAATCTTTTAAGTGCACACATTTTTGCAATTGTAATGCCGGTAATCAAAATTAATGCTTTTTATTTGTTATTTTTAGCCATCTGGCTCCAATAATGTTTCTTCAGGTGGCTATGGTATGCCTCCTGGTGGTCCATCGCCACCACAAGGTGTCCCTGGTTATCCACAAAATAAGTAAGTTAGGATTTCCATTGCTTTTTTGTTAATTAATAATTTATTGAAAATCTAAATGTTGAGATTGTGAACGTGTAAATCAAATGTTTTAGTAGTCAGCAACCACCACCAGGGCCCCAGGGTTATACCCCTCAAGGTTGGGGAGGAGGCTATCAACATTGGCAAGGACAACCTGGTGCCACAAATCCCTCAGCTGCTGGAGGTGACCCGAGTAAGTGTCTTGTTACTTATTAAATAGGAAAACTTTCGATTTCACGGCTACGTGCTTTAACTAAGAACTTGTGCAATTTGTTTCTTTGAACCAAGTACGATGATATTAAACCACATTTAGTGATAGTTTTATACTGCATATTGGATTGCTTAAATATCTCATTTGTATTGTAGATAAACAAGCGGCTGATGCCAATGCTGCTGCATGGGCTGCATATTATGCGCAGTACACCTATCCACAGACTCAGCCAGGGGCTCAACCTGCGCAGAGTCAGCCTGCCTCTCAAGGACAGCAACAACCTGCAGGTCAAGCACCCACCGGTAAGGCTTGTTTGTTAGCTATTCATTTTGAGTCATTTATGCAAGGACTTTTTTAACTTTTCAACCTTATTTTTTTATTCTTCAGGGCAAAATTCGCAAAATTCCCAGGGTGCTCAGCAGCCAGATTACAGCGCCGCTTGGGCGGAGTATTACCGATCGATGGGGATGTACCGAGAAGCAGAAATGATTGAACAGCAGGCACGTGGAAATCAAAGCACTCCTGGACAACCAGCAGTAAGTTGAAGTTTTTACGTTTAGTATTAATTTATTTTGATTCTATTTGGAAAAGGGCTCTTGAAGTTTGGAACCATTTCTTTGGGCTGATTAAACGACTAGACCCTTGCAGGATGAAAACTACAGTTTTTTTTTGCAATACTTAATAAGTGGATATTTTTCATTTCGTTTTCAAAACACGATAGTCCTATCGTGTTGAGAACTTCCAGATTTTAAATATTCTTTTTTTTTGGTGGGATACAATTGCCTCTCTTTGGGAACTTCTAAATGGATTGTACTTTTTGAGTTTTAATTTTTCTGAATATGTTTTGTATTGTATTGAGTAACTTGAAAATTATAGGATAAATTTTGGTTGATAACGATCGTTCTTGTTTCCTGAGTTACTGTCATGGAGTCGCTTGTATCGGTACGTTGGCGCAGTCATTACTGGGACTACTGGGATTATTTCCGCGTTGCCTCATATATGGGGCTGTCTGCGCAGCTTTCAAAATACCCTTCCCTACCTTGCATTTTTTTTTATTATGGATTTACTTTTTTCAAATATTGGGTTTAAAAGTCTTCAGAAATTGGTTCAGAATTTGAGTAGGTGTGAACTTTCACCAAATTTTGAAAATTTCTTGTTTTGCTCTTCATTATTTGCACATGATAAGGCATTACATCAAATTTATTTAACGTTTTAATTGTTTATTACATTGAAAGTTGACGTTAAAAAACAATTGTGGCCTAGTTTTAAGTTTGGAAAATTTGTATCATTAAAGGGAACTCCTCAGCAGCCGACGGCCTCACAGCCTGCCGGAGCCAATGCGCAATCCCAGCCTCCTGCCCAGGCCGCGCAACCGTCGCAACAGCCATCCTCCCAAGGCCAACAACAGTACTCCCAGTATGGCCAGTATAGCCAGTATACCCAACAGCAACAAGGAGCTTATCCTTACAATTACGCCGCTGCATACCCTCAGCCTCAATAAAGCAGTCTTCGTGCGTCCTATAAGGTAATGCTTTTCTTGATATTTTTTTTTAGTAACTTTCGATCCTTTCTCCTCGACCGTTTTTTACTCTTTAATCGAGAGTATGAGCCAGGCATTATACTCCCCTTTGACACTAGCAAATATCAAAGTTTGATAGTGCTAGCATTTAATTAAGGATTAAATATCATTACGCTGTTGTTGGCTGGCATTTGTTTTGTTGTGGCGTTTTCCTGGTGCGGCTGTTTGCCATGCCTTCCCCCTTGCCAATAGATAGATCACTCACAACTGCTCTGCGGCCATGCCAGCATCCTAATTCCATCCCAGCAAATACGTACAGACTTCGCTGGCCATTGGTAGGTAATACTGGGGTGAGTATAACCGGCCTCTAATATAGAACCATTCTGTCCTGTTTACATTTTGTTTCCAGTCGTTGTCTCGACCTTTTTTCCCCCCCAAACAAAATGTTCTAGGAGCCACGATGTGCGTCTCGGAGACGACGTCGGTCTAAAAATGAAACGCAACGTCGCATAAACCCCATTTGCTCTGTTGTTTCTTTTGCAGACTTTGTCCTACTGACTTGCATTACCTATGATTGCCATTGTGATGTTGACTGCACCCAAGGGGCCTAGAATTATCCTTGTATTCATGACTTGATGATGATGATTTGATTCTTTGGTTGAAGCTATCATTTCTGATGAAAATAGCTCATTAGAATTTCTCTTTGGCCAACGATTAGATGACCCGAAGATTTCATCCCAATTAATCCAAGGGAGTCCATCCCCAAATTCATTTCAGGTGTAAATTTTACACCTCACCCGATTAAAATGTATTCCATTATGTATCCCACTTACCAACTGTAAAATCTGGCCATTTAAACCCCGGATTAATCTCGATCAAGCCATCTTTCGTCCCATTTTCTTCCTTTCGTTGGCACCCTCCCAACTCTAGCGCTTAGCGCCAACCGAATGATTTTACACAATCAAGCAAGCATAGCGACATTACATTGGGGAAATAGTATTGCGTTGTTTTTTATTCCTGACAGGTAGGGGGATTCTCTCTTATGCTGATGTGAGCTGGTGCCACTTTTATTTTTTATACCCACCCCATTTAATCACATCATTGCAGTTACAATAGACTAATTATATAAACATTGCGATAATAATAACAATAGAGCTTATTTTAAGTTGGTTATTTTTATTTGCTTCACGCTCGTCTTCAATACTGGCATAATATTTGGTTGCATGTTAGCAATTGCCCGTTAGGTGCTATGTGTGAAAGGCAATGGGTCTCTTAAGAGTATTGTGATTTCGGGGTTTTCCATTAACCGTTGGGTAGTCAACGCCCTAACCGTTCGTGAATCCCGTTTATGAGGAGTGCTTCCAATATTTTACTTTTGTTTTATTGATAAGGGCTTCGTTAGCGACTGGTGCTATCAGCAGGTAAGCACAAATGTGGTGAATTGTGAAATTTGAAACATTTTGCTCATTAACGGTGCCATTTCATTTTTAAGAAGTGTCTCACATTTTTCGAATAATATTGTCGATTAGTTCAGTAAGGGACTCACATTGGCAAAGTTTGCAATGTTTTAGTTTTGTGTAGGAAATTTCGAGAGCTTACGGGTCGAACGAAACTGCAGCATTCATGATGCGTGGTAGGTAAATTTTAAAGTGTGCAACGGTCCCTCGGTGGTACGGGTACCGGTGTTGCAGAATATTCATTTTTTTGACTGAACTATTACTGAATCATTTGTTTTGACACGTCTATATCTCTTCGCTGATCCATTGCAAATTTGTTGTTAAGATTTTGCCTGAGTTAACGTTTTTTTGTTGACAAGTAGCATATCATTGCTTATCTTTTCATTTTCGGGCGGCTAACTAAGAATCGGTTACTGGCAATACACGAGTTCACGGCTTTCGCCAATTCCATCCGATAGGCCCAGTGTAAGGAGAGAAACGCCAAAAGACCAAAAACAAAAGGTAACACGCATAACCACTGTTTCAACTTAACGTTTACATCTTTTATTAAGATTTCGTACGTATATTTCTTGATTTGGTTCGAGGATTGTTTAACCAGTGTGTTTACATGGTCTAATAATTGGTCACTGATGCTCATTTTATGATATTGCACTTTTAATAATGCAGTCACTTGTCTAATTTGGTACATCTGAAAATTTTGACAATTTACTGTCTTTATGCTTGCTTGTTTGCCAGCCAGCTGCAACTCATATTATTGTTAGGGCAATGTATTTTTTGATGGTTAGGAAAGTGTTGGGGCTCTTTTTGCTAGGGTCTTTTGCAGGACTTCTCTTTTATTACGCATTCCCAACAACAGGGCTTTCCCCGATTGCAATCATTGGGCAGCTGTTAGTCACTAAGATGGAGACGTCTGGTCGAAAATGACAGCGCAGATTGACCACGTACAGGGCGTGTGGTATTTTAAAACTTAAAATATACTTTCATTTGAGATACCCACAATATTAGATAGGACGTTGTTTATTCTATTATCAGGCTTTGAAAAGGCAGTTTAAATTTTTTTTTTTTGCATATTTTAATGCAGAAGAAATCAGTTGAAATATTTACTGAATGAGTTTAGATTGACATTAACATCTCCTTCCCATTCCTTCTCAATTCCCGGCCAGCATACCCTCGGCTAAATGTAAAATTAATTGTGGTGCCAATGGTATTTTTTATCAAACTAACCTTTGACAAGGTAAAATCCTTAAAAAAATTTACCCAAACCTTTCACTCAAATAAGCGGATCACTTTTTATAGTAATGTCAATAAAACTTTTTTCGTTTTACAATTCAAAACTCGTGTCGCTAGTGCTGATTTGTGCTTGAACAAGTCGACAGCTTCCAAGTACTTTCCAGTTGCTTGGTTTTGGAAATTCCAGACATCCCGCAGATTCTGAATCAAATCTTAAAGTGAAATTTCATTAAGGGGGCTGTCCACACTTAACAGCATGGGCCTATGGGGATTTCAATATTAAATTCGTTTTCTTCAAACTGTTCTAACTCAAGAATGGGTAAAAGTTCAATGATGGGGTGTGATTTTATTCAAAGATTATTAAATTTGCAAAGAACTGATGCGTGATTATGACGTCACATGGATTCTGAATGTAGTTATCGATTTTCAAAGTTGACTGTTCCGTTTTCCCATGCTATTTGACATAGACGTGAAATTTCCCCCAAAATTGACCGGATCTCAATATTGGCCGAGCGGATAACGATGGGGTTTGATTTTTTGGAAAGATTATTTAATTTACTACAAAATGTATAAGATCGATTTTGTTATTACGTGCATTCTATATTTATTTATCGAATTTCAAA
>JAQIXP010000295.1:0-29166 GCA_034700285.1 Proteroiulus fuscus
TTTCTTTCACAAATTACTTAATTAATTGACTAATTTAAATATTTAACAAAAATTAACACATTCCCTATAAAATATATATATTGTTCTATATGTTCACCAAATTTCAACCTTTTAACATTGTTTATTTCCAAGTTATACCATTTTTCCACGAAAACGCTATTATCTCAATACCCACTTTTGGCAAATTGGCGACAAGTTTTCTGAATTAAACCATCGATATACGCCTAATAATGATTTCTCCAAAACAACATTTCAATAAGAAATCTTAATATTTAACACTATAACAAATGCATCAAAAATTTACAAGTAATGCTATCATTCAGTGCATTTTACCAAATTGCTGACATTTAGGTAAAAATCAGGAATTCCTCATTATTTGCAAGCATACTGACTCCCAATTCAAACCTCGCAGCCCATTTGGATTACTTCACATTTTAGTTTATTTTGGTACAATTGCGAAGGTGTTACAACTTAACATTTTCTGGCAAAATCGAAGTGAGCCATTTGGACAAAAAGAAAACAAATGATCATTCAAATGGATTGTGTGTGGGGGAAGAAAGAGGTGGTTAAAGTGTGAATCAATTTCAATCTTGAAACACTTATCTATTTTTATTTTACAATAAAAAACCCTAACCTATTCCCAATGACTCAATGCGGGTTATTGCTCTCCAAAGAGCTTACAGAACTAGAATTGCAAATGCGAAACTATTTCTTCTTCCAGCCAAAGTCAAATTGCGCATTTTCCGTTACGAGCTAAATTTAGATGATCTCATGGGGGACAAACGTAATATTAGAGCAACACTACAGACAAGCACTTATGTTGGGTTTGTGCAAAAGGCATAACAAAGTTTGTATAACCGAGATGAGGCATGTGTGGGTGGGATGCTCTCCATTATAGCTGCAGCTATAGTGCCGTATACGTATTACAGGAAAAGCAAAGTTCAGGGGGAGCTTTTCAGATATATAGTAGCTAGCCTATTTTGACATGATGGTGAGTCATGGCCCAATAACACAGTTATTACATAACAGCATTTGATTACTATATCAGGAAATTGCTAAGGAAATTTTCTTGGAAGCACAGGACATAATTAAAGTTCCTAATAAAGGCTCTATGGCACGTACTTGAACACAAATATTTTTATTGCATGTCTAGTAGCATGGGTGAGTGGTGCGTATGCAATTAAAGTGTCGTAAACGCATTCACCAAAGTTATCTGCTCACTTGTGATTATTAAGGGCCAGTTAGCTAATCCAAAGATAAAGAAACCTTTGGCACGTACGGTACGCTGAAACTTTGTGCTCAGCTACGAGTAACTATACGGTACTTGACTATATTTTGACAAAATATAGCATAAATTGAATTAATATACCTATTGTTATTGCAAATTCAAATGCAATCAAGTAAACTTTTCAGTTAACCAGAGTATACGTGAGGTTAAGTTAAGTTTTGCTGGCACAAGTGGTAGTATCTTATTAAAGAAAAGTCTCACATTTATATAATTACATTGTACAAAGTAATGTACGAAGAAAAAGTGTTAATATAAGAAATACAATGTTTTTAATGTAACTTATGTGATGCAAAAAGGCCATTTTGTAGGTTTACTACCAGCTATCGATTATTCCTGACCAAGCATTATTTCTACAACACATATTACAACCTGAACTATAGTCATAATACAAGATTCAGGAAAAAAGTACTGTAATGTACGACGTACATTGTTTACAATGCAAAAATACCCGGTATAGGTCTTACTTTTTCAGCATTGTTACAAGTCCCATTGCATGGCCAATTTTGACATATAATGATTTAAAACTGAACTGTTGCCAGTTAATTTTAAAGTTTAAAAAAAATCTGGTTTAGCACATTACACAATTAGGTTAAAAATGCATGCATTTTAGTTAATCAGGGAGATTTTTCTGATAGACACAATGAATTAAGTGGGGCAAACTAGCACAACTACTACCTAAAAAGGATAAAAAATGCCGGCACTCTGCAAGAAATAACCAGTAGCAGAGTAATAAAATAATAGCAATGTTGATTAATACCACTATTCTTCTATTTGAGGACAAATAGTGTATCCCTTCCTTCAATAACAAACTCAACAAGGCATTAAATGTGGGTCATTTTATTGCTTATTTTATATAGCAACCTATAGCTATGGCATTTCCTAGCCTAAAAAAGAATGTTCCCTACTATTGACTGTTACATGCTCGTAACATAATATGTACTAAAACATAGATTTATGTAAATATTCTATTTCACAATATTTGTCATACAACAGTATTACAATTAGGAAATTTGTGATCATTTACATATTTTAACAGATCGATGGAACATTAGTATACGGGTAGGCCTACAACAAAGCTCAAATCACAAGCTATGTCATATACCATATAATACCATAATGCTATAAATGGCTTTATATGTAAATTTCTAGTAAAAATGGGACAAAAGTTAACAACATTTCGCTCATCAAATTGAAAAATATAATGTGGACCTTACCTGTAAACAACTTTTTCGTCAGGAAAGTACTAGGAGGCTAGAGGCAAAGTTTTCTTCATGTCGTCATAAAATCAAGATGGCGGCTCATGTGAAAAGGCGGCATTTCTTCTGAATGTTTAGATGAATCTTTGACAGATTGAATGTTGGAAGCATTCATCAATCGATGAATGCTTCAAATCTATTTCAAATAAATGAAACTCAAATATATTATGAATGTTAATTCTGTTCGCAGCACTGATACCATTTAAGTTTTCAGAAACTTGCCTTGGCAAATAAATCTGTATGCTGCACTTATCTCGATTGGCCAGTCAATTGCCATGTAGTTGATTTTGATTTTAATTTACAAATAGCGGTAATAGCCAATAAAATCTCGTAAATCTAGAAAGAATGTTAGTACATGTTCACAATTGGAAGTTTATGCCATGCTGAAAAAACTAGCCCAAAACTTTAGTGAAATTTTCATTACTCACCTAGGTAAATTATTTAAACAGTCCCATTTCCCAATTTAAAAGAGTATTATCATGAAATTGTGGGCACATTTAACTTCTTTCTGATTTTTGTTCAGTTTTGCATAAACTCCTTTTTATTTGAATTCCTAAATTGATTGAATGAAGAAAAAATACCTTGCTTATAAACAGAACGTACGCTTGTATTATTTTCCACCATTACTTGTTTATTCATTTAAACACCTGTTGGCAAGAAAGTTCTTTACTGAGAAACACTATTTAACAAAAGAAAAATTGGCACCCTGAACAAAGAAAAAAATCAGCAGTACACCAGTCTCGGATGTACGCCATGGATACTTGCCTAAAACCAAACCCAATGCTTTTCAATCTTAAATAACACTTAATAATCCTCCATCCAAGAAACCAAATTTTCCACGCGTTTTATACAACAAAAAATAAACTCGGGACTAGATAAAATATAGAAAACAAAATAACAGGAAACATTTAAAAAAACGAAAAATAACGTATTCCCTGTATGCATTTGGGATTTCTCGAACATGTCGAGCCTAAAGGATCATCACTCCACCTTCTCATGTTGTACTTAGAAACAAAATTATAGATATTATGAAGCTGTCTATCAAAAATGACCATTATGTTTTTGATTGGATACGATATTTGACCACATCCCCAAGTAGGAACAAAAATATATTCCACACTTAATATTAAAAACAAAGTCTTACTGAAAACTTAGCAAAATGGATGGCTTTAAGACCATACATTTTACTGTGTTTAGCTTTAAACACAAAAATAAACCAATAATAACAATAATTCCGACAAATATAAAATGTTTCCGAGATAAGGGTAACCAACGCAAACCAAAACGATAAAGGTTTTGGAAAAGAAAACTGAAAAAAAAACTGTCCCCAATAGCTGACGAACAATTTTTTAACTACTCGTCAAAAATTAGTAACGATAACGACATATTTCATCGTTATCGCTTGGATAGGCCGCAATACCATTTCACACAACTATTACATTTAATACTCATACAAACGCATTATGAATTATTAAAACATTATAATAAGGAACAGTGATTTCGTTTTAAGTCTAGTGCTAGCTCCTTAAACTTTCCGAGCGACTGCTTTTACATTTATAATGAAATTGCAAAAACTGTGCAAAAAATCCTTTTAAATGGTACAAATTATTTTACTTAGTAAAATTTCTGCAGCTTTCTAAAAAAATTTTCTTTTTTGACTTATTTTTAATCTATCAAACGTGTATTGCTTTTAATAGTTTGTGCAATTGCTACGACTATCAACAATACACAAATTGCCCACTAACTCGGTTACATTGACAACTCTGTATTAATACTATAAGTCCATGGGGAGAAAAGGTCATGGGATTCCTGACTGGACTCGTACTTTTCCAAGAAGCAAATTCCATCTTTAAAGACTTTTTACAGGATTTTTTTTTTGGAATTCTAAAACTTCTATGTACAGAGTCGTTTGCATATTGTTTCAACTGTTACCGCTTTATGATTAAGCAACCATAACTTTTCGGGCAATTGTAATTACATCTTACAAATTGGCAACAAATATAATACAGTTGCTATAATACATTTAAAAAAGGCAAATTACAAGCAGAGGCTTTTCATCGTAAAATAAGCACGTCGGCTTGTAGACCAGCGAAAAACAAAACAAAAAAAAAAGGCATGGAGATTCTCTCAAATCGGAAAACAAAACAGGGCTGTTGTAATGTTACATTGTGATCAAGACAACGTGCTTTAATGCCAAAGTACTTTTTAATTTAATTTAGCATTTAGTAATTTAGTTACTTAAAAAGTGGATTTAATAGAGCTAATATAAGATACAAAAATTCAAAATTTTCAGCAATAAAGTATGTTGACTTGTGTCACATGCATTTTCAATCACAAACCCAAATATGTACAAGAGTGATTGATGTATCACTCATAAATTACAAAATATAAACCCCAAAATGTAGTTATTTGACAACAAACAAAAACAAAATGAGATTTCAGTTTTAGATATCAGAGCTTTTGTGACCGATTACTGCTTGTGGGGTATGGGGAATGGAGTGAAGGGATTGGGGAATGAAATAAAAGTGAGATGGGGTGAAAAATTTCGACTGGCCTGCCTCAAAGCAGAAAAACTCTTTGATAAGTTTTGTTTAGCACCATGAATTCTTTTTATGAGTAAAAAAAAAATTTGATTCTGAGCGATGGAATCGGGAAGAACTCTTCACACACCTTTCTGACCGGAAGGCGGAGTCTCCAATATTCTCACTTAGTAATCGTAGTTAAATGTTAATTGAAAAAAAAAGCTATGAGAATTTTGCTCAACTCAGTTATGCGATTAACTTTGCAAGCTTCATAGAATTGCACCTTGGCTTGGGATGATTCCAATGATAAAATAATGGTATGAATATGTCAAGCAAAGTGTGAGAAATTTCACTTTCACGATGGCAGAGCAGGATCGAGAGTCGCAGTAATTAAGGCTAGTTTAGGATAAAAAACCACGAGAATTCCTATCAAGGCCATCAGCAGAGGGAGTATAGTATAGGCAGGAATCTGTAAAACAAAGTCATCATGAATTAGGCTTGAAGCCAAGCATTATGAAAAAAATGTATCAATAGATATATATATTTAGTTCCATTAGTTTTTAAATTCAAATTAAATAAATGAATATGAAGTAGCATATTCTTATGTTATTTTCTTAAAAGTGTCATGGAGAACATAAAAATTTGGGAACGTAGGTTATGAGCCAGAAGCCTCCTGCAGTTTTCGCCCTGTTACTTGGTGAGCTGCTTTCAAAGGAAATTTGCATTTATTGGGATTTGCATATCATTTGCATAAATATGTTAATCGTAATTAAATTTTAAAGTCTCTTTTTTAACTGAAACCGCACCACCTTCCTGCAAAAACTCACAATACAAAATATGACATTAATGAGCTATGTTTCCTCCCCCTAGCGAAGGGGGAGGATAATGCAATTTTGTCAACTAGCTTTCACACATACCGGTACGTGTTATTTTTTTATTTAAAAATACTGAAGCATATTATAATGGCTGATGGCTAACAGCTTGCAGCCTCTCCAGAAAGCTGATACATCTTTTTTGGCAAAATTATGTGCCATGGCACTTTTAAGAAAAGTTTATGGCGAAATACGGGAATTGAAGGCCTCAATTTTACCCTTTCTTCATTTTTTGTTTTCAAGTCTGCATTAAATGTAAACAGATAAAACTAAATTCATTCGCTTAAAAATTGGGAAAAAAAACAGAAACCTGTTAAAATTAATTTTTGGTTTTGTTAGTTAAAAATGATAAAAAAAAGAGTTAACGTGCTAGTATTAAAGCTCTTTTTGAAAATAAATTCAAATAAACAGAAATAATATTGCAAAAAAAAGAAAGATGTAACGAAAGTGAAGAGGAAAATAATGATAACAAAACAGAAAAGCAATAAATCTAAAAAAGCATATAAAAAGCTCGAACCGAAATGGGATGCAGCAAGGATCGGTCAAGTGACGCAAGTGGAACACAGAGGGGAAGATGCAAACGTTACCAATGCATAACGTAGACTAAAATGCCTGCCACTAAGAGCGGTACCAAGTACTGAAAAATCTGTAAACAAAATCGAGTTGGACGAAAACATGAAAACTGGAAAAAAAGAAAACGTAGCTATAAAATGATGCAAAAAACACTAAACATTCCTTCCACATAATAAAATTCAAAATATATGAACAAACAATGAGTTTTGTGATTTGGTCGAGAGAAAGAGAGAGAGAGATAGTAGGCATGTGTTATATGAAACAAAGTAAGCGAGTGATGAGATTAAAATAAGTCAAATGAGGCGAAAGTGTCGTGAATCTAGCTAACGAAAATATATTTGGTAAAATAATAAACCTGAATTTCTGGATCGGCCGCTTCTATTTCATTTCGCAAACGAGTTCGCTCTTCGTTGTAAGCATTGCAAGCTTCCTTCAAGCTGACAATCTCGCTATAGGCATCTAAAAGCTACACAAAAAAAACGTTAATTGCTAGAATATTAAACTATCTGCCATTCAATGCCGTTTTGCTAATTTTAATCAATAATTCTTAGAAAAATTAAAAACATAACAAATTCAAGGATACGGTAAGTTTAACCTTGAAACAGGTTGTTTTTTAAACTAAGACTCCAAAAACTTAAATCTTTGTTTCTCATAAGTGAGTTGTTGGAAAATTGAAGCGCTCACGCCTTTCTTTTTTCAAAATAACTTGTTTCATGTTACGACTTTCATATTGAGTTAGTTTACCAATTAGCCCAATACGTGTAGTTAGCTAAGAAATATTTATCAAATGCCCATACCATCTTATTGGAGGTATCAATTTTCTCGCGTAATGTTTCAATCTCTTGGACATCCTGAGAATTTGTGGTGGATTCCCTTTTAGTTTCTATTAAACGTTTATAATCTTCGGATAATTTAGCCTTTTCGTTCTTGACTCTTTACAAATGCAGAAATCGGTTTAAGCAAAAAGTAGCAACGTGAAATAATTAATTTTGCAAATTTCTTACTGTCGTAAATCAGCCTCCAGGTTTTGTATTGTACTCTTTAGCATTGCACAGACATCACTGAAATCTCCGGCTTGTCCTGGAAGAATATAAATTTTCACTTGCAGAGGGAGATACACATCAGAAATGAAATTTTTGTATAACAAAATAATTACCATCTGGTGATGTTCGTGTCAATGCAAGTGTTGCTTGACTTTCCACTTGTTTACTTAACAACTCAACTTTGTCTAAAAATTATTTCAACAAATATTCATAGATTGTTTATTGTAAACAAGGAATTTGGTTAAACTATATGTAGTACTCTTACAAAAAATAGCTTAGATTACTACAGAAGAAAAGTCTAGACTATTTACAAATTACATTTATTTTGCTCAAAAATCATGACTTTTGCAAGGTTTAAAAATCATGATTCTGGACTCATGATTTCTAGACCAAAAATCAAAATGTTCTATAACCGTGATAGATTGCACTGCAAAATTCTGAACCTTTCAGAAATCGATTTTTGGGCCAAATATTCTAGAAAGTGCTCAAAAAAATCAATTTTGTAAGAGCACTACGAGAGTACTTTTAGAAATAGGTATTCAAAAACGATCGCAAAAAATATATGCTAAATGCATAGAAAATGCATGCAAGGTTAATGACTATCTATTTCAGACTATTGGAAAACTTAAGTGGCCAAATGCATTTGCAAATATGTATTGCCGATTTCAGGAATAACAACGAAGAAAAATAACATACTTTTCAGTTGTTCTGCTTCGTTGTGAGCTTGTTTATAACTGTGCTGTGCTTCAGACAATTGTTCTAAATTAAAAAATAAAAATCAATATAATGTGGATACAATATAAATGTGAAATCTGAACTAACTAAGGCGATTTTAAAAACGCCCAACTGCAGATGGCAGGTGATAGTAAGGAGGGAAAGAAACGCTGTCGTGGTCGACTTTTCAGTGGTACTGCCCCGGCATTCGCTTGGGGTGACCATGGAAAACCACAGTAAAGGTAGCCGACCCTGGGAAGAGAACCCAGGTCTCCCGAGTGCCAGGTGGGAGTGCTAACCACTTATTTAAGCCAGCTCGATAGCATGTGCAAGGTAGGCTTAAAAACAGCACTGTCTGCATAAGGAACAGATCATGCCTATCGATTTGTTAAGTTCCAAAATGCCAAATTTAAGAAAACTCCTTAGTCTTTCAGCTGACTGGCATTAGGTTCAAAAGTTAAGCTAACATGAAAACTTGCACTTACGTCGCAAGACATCCACCTCCTCTTGCTTCTGTCGTAACTTCTGCTGATCTAAGCTTAGCCTATCTTTTAGAGAAGTTATCTGCTGTTGTACATCTTGTGTGGAGAGATCAGCCCTTTTCAATTGATCTGCAATTTGCATAAAAATAAACAAAACCCTTAAAACTAAAGCTATTGTCTCAACACTGTAATGAATTTAACATTTAATCTGTATTTTGCTATCCCAACCTTGCAAAACGGAAACAATTTCCGACTTTTCTTTGACCAGGTGTTGTTCGGAAAGTAGCTGTTGCCGTAATCCATTGGCATCCTCCGCTGCCTTTTTTACATTGTTCCGGGCATCCTCGAGCTCGGCTAAAAGTGCATTATAGACAATTTAATTTTTTTTTTCTGATAAATCCTTGAAAGACCAGCTCAATAATATTCATTCTCCTACTTTTAAACCGCACCACTTCCTTTTCAGCGCGTAACTTATTTTCTCTGGTTTCATCCAAAAGTTCTGCAAAGAAAATCCATTCTTGGTTATATAATGGAGAAAATACATATAATTGCTATCATTTTATCAGAGCAGCAATGTACTTAGCAATGCGAGTCAAGTAAGTGACCTTTCTTCTGTGAACATGCAAGCACAGGTAGCATCGCGTCATAGCAATAGCTGCAAGCATCTTAAACCACCAATCTCTCAAAAAACTCATTAAAATATATTAGTTGACTATGAAAATTTTAGTTTGAATGAAAACAGACCATCAGGCTAACATGCATGCAAGTCGAGGGGTACAGCATAGTGATTTTAAATTTCCAACATTCCCTTTATGGTGAATTTAAAAACAAAAATTCATCAAAATTCCTCAAAATCACTTGATTAAAAGAAACTTCTTAGAACCCTAACATTGTTTACTTTAGCAAAAAAAATCTAGATTATTTACAAATCTAGAGCATATGGCCCAAAAACTGGGATTTTTGAAACAAAAATCAAAATCTTTTTGACATTATGATTTTAGAAAGCAAGATTTTGCAAAAAAAATTATGATTTCGGAATCGTGATTTTAAGACCAAAATCCAGATAGTGATGCAGGGGGGGAAAATCAATATTTTAAAAATCAGGACCTTTGTTCCAAGTATTCTAGACTTCGAGAAAAAGATTGGTTTTTTTTTAAAACGATGCTAATTCCTTTTTGTCTCAAACGTTATTTCAGCTGTAATTTTGTATAAAGCTTACACGAAATTCCTTTCAAATGATAAGAACGCCCACAAAATTCACCGGGATTCCATAACTGACCAGCATTCCTCAAAATCACAAAAAAATTCCATTTAAATTCTTTTCAAATACCCCTTCAATTTTAAAAATTCCCTGTAATGTCATACCCCTCGTTGAAAATCTCAACCAGGTAATATATGTGAAAATAACATGCAAGATTTTGGCATACTCAAAATTAGCAATAAATAAATGCATGCTTTCTTCAAAATGTTTCCTAACTAAGTCATAATTTGTGTAACAATGTTTAAAAATGTAAATAAAAAAATATTATTAGATAAATATTAATAAGCATAAGTAGCGAGGAAACAATATTAATTACACCACAACCAAAGACAAACCTCTAAGAAGAATTACAATACAAACATGCTGTTGAGCACGTATTTCAAGTGAATGACTATGGTCTATGAAGAAACAAAAACATTTGTATTATAAGAAAGCATGCACAAACAATATTAAAACTTAACGAAATCCCCATATAGATGGCAAACAATAAATACAATTGCATTCTCAGTTTATCCACGATCATTAATTGGAATTAAGTCAAAACAAAAGCCACCACCTCTCCGAACATATATAAATATACATATTTTTTCAAAGAAAGTCAGTCCCATTTATATGAATGAGCATTTGTACAAAAAGACTTGAGAAAAGTGTATATGTACGATAATAAAATTGATAAGCTTAAAAACATTATATATATATATATTTTGCACCTTTCAAGACATTTAATTTTTCTTGCCAACTACCTCATAATTTTGAATTTTTTTTGAAATTTTGGAAGCTGTATTAAAAAATACACCAAAAAATTATAACAAATACAAATACAAATGTAGCATTTGCAACTTTTCCTGAATTCCAGATACATAATATAGACATATGATATCAGAAACAGTGGAAAAATCATAATTTGGTACATAAATTGAGTGAAATCTTGTTATCTGTGAGTTTACAATCTGGTTGTAAATATCAAGACAAAGCAAGCATTCCAAAATCTCAAAGAAAAAAAATAAACATGGTACACCAATGCACCCTGTTTATTCTAATAAACAGCGCCCTCTAACAAATGTCGCCCATTCCACATGAAAAAATACAATGTGCCCTTTATTAAATGGTGTCCTCTATCAAATAACGCAACTACCAACTGATAAATAGCACTCCTAATAAATGACATGCGTACCACATTTTTGAATTTACTTGTTTTCTTGATAGCCACAAATGTAAGGTTAGAAAGGATGTTTAGGACAGATGCAATGTTAAATTAATGCTTTTTTTTTCTCCAAAAAATCCAGTTAGAAATGTCATAAATGATGAAGAGTTGTATGCTGTTATCAGTTCTCCACCAATCAATGTTGGAATTATAAACAGCACCCTTAATCAACGGTGCAGCAAAGTGATATTAAAATAATAAATGGAGGGTCATTTATTAGACTAAATAGGGTATTAAATATGAGAAAATCCCTGAATTAAACTAACTTCCATATCATAATAGCGTGTAATAGTTTATCAAAATCCTAAAATTGTATCAGGTTTCATGGGAATTATGGGACGAAATGAGAAAAAAATTAATAACATAATGATGCACTGAATTACCTTTGAGCTTCTCGATCTCAGCTTTCAAGTTATTCGGTTGAGAAGCCTCTTTGTTGATTTCTTTAGCTACTTCACCATTTGTGGTAGTATTTGCCCTCAGTCGAGTTGGCGAAGATTTCAGTGGCAAATGCAAGGTTACGGTTGGCGTAAAAGTTTCATCCTCTGTTTTACTGATGATGTTAAGCCTCGAGTCATTGCTGGCCTTTGATTGCAGGGCACTTTGCAATTCTTCTTCTAATTTGAGTATTTGCTCTAAGAAAAATAAAAATGTAATTCACTCGAAGATGGCTTTCCATATAAATTAAAACGATTTCAAAGTTAAACATAGAAAATTTACCTTGTAATCGCTTAATTAACACGCAACTATTTTCAGACTGTGTCTTCGCTTCATTCAGTTGAACTAAAAAAATTAAAAATGAAGTTATACTAATGACATTTTTAAACAATTTATACCCTTACAAAAAATAATCTAGATTATTGAATAAATATATTTACATAATTATTTACAAATCTAGTTTATTTGGCACAAACATCGTGGCTTTTGAAACCAAAAACCATATTTTTAGGAATTGTTTTTTTATAAATCATGATTTTGGTATTCTGATTTTCACACCGGAAATCTAAATTTTAAGGAATTGTGATTTTAGAAATCCAGATTTTGCCAAAAAATCATGATTTCCGGGACTTTTAGATTGAACTACAGACTGCAGCGAAAAAAATTATTTTTTTTCAGAAATCAAAATTTTAAAAGTTGTGATTTCTGGGCCAAATATGTCAGATTATTTTTGCAAGGGTAGAGCCAACTTTTAGTTTCTCATTCCTATTTGGTTGATTCTTTCTTGAAACGTTTCGGGTAAAATTTATAAGCTAAGCTAATGAAAAGGAGGGAAAATTAGATAGTTTGATCCTTTCATATAAACAAGGGCATTTTCACACTTTTAATCACCTCACTGTAAGCAAGTGGGACATTTAAAAGCACAGTAACAAAATTGCATCACACCCAATATACATGTACATTTGTTCCTTTCATAAGATATTGTATGAAAGTTATTGAATAAAATAGTGAATGAGAAATTAAAAATGAGTTTCAATGATAGGAAACATATGCTTTTACAATAGTCAATGAAGACAAACAAAAAGCAATATACAATAAATATGGAATGCATATGTTGTTAAAAAAAATATTGCGATAGTGGAAAGAAACATGCTTAAATTACGTTTCTCAAATAAAGTTGGGATTTCAGACATCATAAAGACAGAATAAATTGACAAAAAAAAACAATATGGAGTATATTAAAAGGAAAGTCTCATTTCATGACATGTTTTTAAATTCAAGTTATCAAAAAAGTCCCCAAAAAAAACCGTGATAGTAGTGAAAATAAACTAAGAGGCAGTAGTCATCAATTTTGTAAATAAATGCACAGTGCCATATTGCCTACTAGTAGTGACTATTGAATAAATGTGCAACTACAATAGTTGCACATTTATTCAAGCGCCATATGTTATTTATGCTTGTCACTTACATCATAGCTACAAATTTGCTCAACGATCACCACTTGTGAGCACGCTTGGCACTTTCAGCACAATTTTCATTATTGTAAGTTCGAATTTTTAATTCCCTTCACAGATTAAAAATCACTTGGCAAAACGTGGGACTTTCTCTTAAACTAAAAAATGTCATCCTTTTTGCAAAATAATCAATAAACATGCATGATGAAGGCAATTTGCAAATTAACAGGAGCTGATAACACAATAATCGTGCAAGTAGCATTAGTTGAGATGCCGAAAAAAAAAAATCATGGACCATCTCTCATCTCGAAATGACTCACCCTCAAGTTGGGCAACTTTGTTCATACATTTTACGGCATCCACTTGTGCTTTATCCAATAATTCTGAATTGCAAAAGTACATTTTGGAAAAAAAAATATGGGATTTACTTGAAAACAAGTTTCTAAATGGCAAATGCCATTCATAGAATTTAATGCAAAAAAGGGGGAAAAAATAAAATAATTGGCTAAAAAAACTCAGAAAGTTATTATTTAGGAATAAAATTTCACCTAACTTTTACCAATTAGGTACAAAAATAAATCCTTATTTCATAATTTTAGATACATTAATTAAAGGACATTTAAAACCAAAATATTATTACTTACTATTCAAGTCGGCAACTTTAGATTTACTTTCTAGCAACTCCTTCTCTGAATTTTTCAGTTGAACTGTTAATAAAAAATAATTATTTTATTAATAATACTGCCTATAGCTAACAGGTCTAATTAGTAGTTGACCAAAACAGCTCACTTGAAAGATTTTCAAGCTCTTCTCTTGTCTGCCAACAATTTGCTAAAAGAATAATGTTAACAAGTGTTTAATGCAATAATATTTACTTTAAAATTATCATTAAAAAAATTACCTTTGACGTCTTGATTGAGATTCCCATTAACAATCAGATCAACCTGTACACCTAAACAAGAAATACGAAAAGTTTAAAAAAAGCTGATCAATTTAATATTTATTCTCATGTTAAGAATGCATAATTAACCTTGTGTCAACTTCAATATTGGGAATATTGATTCGTTTGGTGAATCATCACCATCTAAAGACGAATTTTTCGTATCATCTAAAGAAACTAGTTACCAAAATTCAAACAATGTCTCATTAGCTAAAACTACAGGAACGTTTTAAGCAATTAATTCATGATCAGAGTTTGATTTGTGTTAAAACCATCAATTAAAATGTTGACATTAAAATTCCTACCGTTAATTAATGACATCTCTTCTTTAGTATAATCGTCGTTCTAGAAAGAAAATAACCATTTATAAACCCAAAGATGAGATGTTTATAAAATATAAGTAGACCAGCTCGATGTTCGCTTAACAACCTTAGTGAAGTGCTTTAGGCAAATTGTATATAGATTTTAAAAAATTCCACTTACATCCAAAGCCTCTTTCTCTAATTCCTGTTCAGATTTCTCTGATAGCTTATCTTTGGATTCAAACTCCTGAAAGTAAACACATGATAGTAAAACTACTAGTCAAGATTTAATTATGCAATTCCTAACTGAAATGGTTAAAATACAAAAACAAAAAAACACCCTTTTATTGTATTTATGACTGTTGGTTGGTTCAGATTTACAGTTTAAGAGATTAGAATTTCCAAACTATAAACCTTGACTGAAGATAACACTCATAAATCTATCAAATTGAAAGTAAAATTTCTAATTTGTAGATCACACAATTATGCTGTATTAGGCAATAAATAATGTATATCCATCTTGTAATTAAAGATCAATAGAATTGGTTTATGCAGGTTATAAAGCGGTTTCAAGTTCTTGGACAGATGCAGGAATTTTTTCACTTTGCTTGGAATTTGGTCATTTAACCTTGGTTCATACATGATCTGCCCAAGAACTTGAAATAGGTTTTACAATATATCCTATACTTATTTCTGACAAATGGTTCTAAGTTCTAAATCATTGACTTTCTATAAAATAGCATAACTGGAGGCAAAATTGAATGACATTATCCCTATGAAATTATATCCCCCCCCTTTCCCCCTGTAATAACAAGTTTAACTAACTTATTTTTCTACAGTATTTCACAATTATCTTTACACACTACAATGTTTATTCTATTTCATCATTTTTAAGTTAAAAATTGCAATAACTTCACTATGTACTCTTAAAAATATTTCATCATTCAAGTTCAAAAAAATGCTGTTTTTTTAAGTTTTAATAATTTTTTTAATAATTTAATTTGGAGAACCCCCCAGTATTAAGCAATGGTAAAAAATTATATTTCTTAGGGCCAATTGTACCAACTACAGTTAAGTCTTAACCCTGGATTATTTTGATCATGTGACCGATTTGGGCCAATGGAAATTCAGGAAAGTAGAGAAAACCTAAGCTTAACAGTGGGTTAACGTTAACCCTTGTTGGTACAATTGGCCCTTAAGGGTAACGATTCCAGCACAAAAACAGTTGTCCCACAATAAATTGCAACATTTTTTCAGTTTAGAGATTGAGAACATCCATTGTAATCAATACACAAAAAATGAACTCCCTAACCTTTTTGAAAGAATACGAAAAATAAAAAAAATAAAGGATTATTTGTTGTTTGTCAATATGGTTACTTAAGCAACAAACTATAAAAGCCAATGCTGGCTGATCAAATTCCCCTCCCTGACTATCCACAAAAGTCTTAAATCAAGAAAAAGCTACAAGTTTAATTATCTTACCTGTATCCTCTCAGTTAAATCCTGTATTTCCTTCAATCGACTATTATATTTCTCTGCCAAGTCTTGCAGTTCCTTTTGTGTAACAGTATAAACTTGCTGCAAGTTCTTACATTCGTTTTCCGCATTGTTTAATAATCGCTAGGAAAGTAAGGAAGAGGATATTCAGAGCCTGTTACATGAAAACTGTCAGGTTGATTGGGTGAAAAGTTCTTACCTCAACATCTTGCAATTTACGAACCGCTTCAAGCTTCTCCTGAAGGACTTTCCTCAGAGATTCCTTGGCAGTGATTTGATAGTTATCTTTGTCCTCTTGCAGTCGCACAACTTCTTGTCGTAGCGTATCTTCGCCAACATTCTGCACAACAAAATTAAATTAAAAGGAGACTATGGTCAATATCAATTTTAAAATACTAAAGAAAATAAAGAAAATGCGAATAACCTTTGAACAAGTCTGAACTTGGTTTCCTAATACTTCGAGTCTCGTTAGTAAGCGATCTTCATCTATTAATGCCTAAAAAGATTTTTCATGAAATGACACAGTATTTTCAAATACTACACACATGCAACTTTCAACTGATCTGTACGTACTTTCCAGCTAGTTTCTGAAATTTCGTCAGTGCAACTTATTAATTTCTGTAAACTGGTTAGCTTACATTCGAGCATTTGTTCACGATGAAGTGCCTCCTGAAAGTTATGAAATTGAACAAAATGACAAATTATAAATGCAATGCTCCAAACGAGTATAGTATAAAACCTCACCCACCTGTAAGCATTGGGCTAACTGATATAAATCCTGAGTGGCAATGGTACTTGGGCAGGATGGCAGCATAACAGTGGAGGGACTAAACAAATCAAAATATTACTCAATTGGGCTATAAGTTTACAATCGCTCGATATGTCATACAAAAATGTACACAAATGAACACACAAATGTACACACATGAACAAAAATGTACACACCTAGCTTTAGCTTCCTTGCCATCGGGAAGATATAACTTGAGCGTAGCCACAATGCATCCATGAGTAACTTATTATTTAATAGAAGAGGATAAATGAAATATAAGTCTATAAACTCAACAAATCATGGCATAGGCCTACACTCTCTCTAACTTTACCCTCCCTTTCACAAAATGTGATTTTCTTTCTGTTAAAAATCCCCTACCTTTACCTTTCCGTGAATTTTCCATGACGTCGACGCCGAACTGCACAATGTCTCCCGAGCAAACTTCGCGGGGCGCCGACTCTTCTGAGCCCTTGCTGAGCCGCTGATTGTTAACGAAAGTTCCATTGCTGCTCTTTGTGTCTTGTAAATAAAACTGAAATTACAAATACAAGCAAATCATTGCTCACATGTACATGTATGGCAAGTAAATACAAGTCCCATCATTACAAAAGTAACACAGAACAAAATTACATATACAAGTACCTTCAAGTGATTATTTAATGCCTGCCCATTTTTTAATTCTTAAGTTATACCCTACTGCTGCCAGGATAATTTAAAACATAAACAATTTTCCTATGCTTTTTCCAGGTTAGCTCAGAATTGCAGAGATGCAGTATTATATATTGAAACTCAGGATAAATAATCATGAGGGCTCGTAAGTGTAACTATTGCAAATATCAAGTATCTAGCTGGTTAAAAGGAATGGAAAAATAAAATGCAGGCAATGGTCAAAAATAGTCCAAGGCTTCCCATAGATCCTAAAAAAAATTTTAATTCAATAACACAACTACAATACTGAATTATGGCATTAGGATGTGCACAACTAGTCTTCCCTTATGCTTTTATTAATTAAGCTACTCAGCAATGTGCATAGGCCTACAAATGCATAGCTTAAAATTAAAGCTGCAGGTCTATTTGCAAGCAATTCAATACATGTTTTAATCTAATCAGGCCATTTCAATGTACGGGCCTAATTATGGCCAAAAGTGCATATCAGAAGTCCAGGCCTATAAATATACCAGGCCGCCCATATATACTGACTACCATACTTATTTCTCTTTTCCAGGAGCCTTCAAACTAAAACAAAACAAAAAATCCAAGTCAATATGATGTGCATATAAAACAGGACTGTTTCACCTTTTTTAACCACATTTTGAATTTTTTGTAATACTATGCTAATTGGCTGACAAAAAATTTGCCTACCATTCTCAAAAAATAATACAATTTTTCCTCAGTTTGTCTGATTTTAGGTGAATGGCTACCCAGTATACAACTTTTAAAAAAGAGAATTTGTTTTAAATACAGACTACCAACCCAACGATTGGAAATTACATGTAGGCTACTTGAATTAATGCTGTCCAGAAAAAAATTTTTTCTTGACAATTCTAACAGTTCTACAGAAATTGCACATTTATTTGCACAAGTTTCTGAAAATAAAGCCAGGATAAATTAAGACAACCTGCTGGACTGATTTGTACCCATATAAAATTTTTGTTTTACCTGACTTAATATACCGGTACATTTTTGCATATTATTTTTTCATTTTAACTTTATTTTATAAGTAATAAAACAAGCAATCAGATTAGCTTTAAAAACCGGAACTTTTAATTTTAAACAAATTATAACAACAAAAATACACCAGTATCAGTATATGTTATTAAATGACAGTAACTAATTTCACACACCGGTACAGTACATGTAATTCTATTGCCTTACACTATTCAAAAAAGACAAATTTGTCTGATTATTCCAGATCAAGTTCTCTTTGCCTGACTTTGCAGGTCAGTGGTAGCCCTGTTAAGTATAAGCTACCAAATTTGATTCACGAAAAATGAAAGAGTCAGGTATCAACTTTTAACTACCTTCTCTTTATTTGAGACAATTTTTAAATTATATTTAAGTCTACAGACATAAGAATAACATACACGTACAGCTCACTAAATTATTGAGGGTGTAGGACCTATATCAGGCAAACTTACATTAAAAAATGCACTATAGGGCCTACTTGCTGCATTCACTAGGTTTTTATTTTTAAAGCTTGACATAAGCATCCAAGAAACTATCCTCATTTTCCTAAAATAAACCCTATCTATTTTTATGTCAGCTATACTTTAAATAACCATCATGCATAGCAGTGTTAAAACAACAGGCTAATAACTGAGGTGTGTGATATTTATCACTAGTCAATGATGACAATCAAAACTCGAATGGCGTTTTATAGGCTATATGTTGGTGATAAAAGTGTATTGCACTGGTCTATAATAACCTAGAACGTCACAATTTAATTCGATACGGTATACTAACATAACTGCCCTGAATGAAAGTAGCTCACGAAATGATATTAAATTGACTTTAAAATTTTTTTCAAATATTGAATAGCAATTTGCCCAAACTACATTAGGTTATAACAATAATGATAGAGATAAATATCACAGTCAAACAGGATGAATGCAATTATAAATGACAACAAAATAGATTACTGTAGCCTATTATAGGCTACTACATAACTACCTGTACTTTTATAAATGGGATCTAGAAACTTTCAGGGTACGCCTATATCAATCATTCCTTATGTAGTATAATATAGCCTATCATTGGCTAATAATGTTTGCTACATATACTTCAATAAATAATAGGCTGTAAGATCGCCCTGAGGTTTATTCCAAATTCCAGAATCTTAAGCAGGCCTATTTTTAATTACAACTGGTAATTATCTAATTTCTCTGGATTTTTGGGTAAATGAGATTATGAGAGCCGTTTGAGATAGTCTGAGCAATAGTCTATTATACTTGTATTTTTTGTTTACTCATTACTTTGTGAAGTTTACATTGTGAAATAAAAACAATGAATAGGCGGGTTGTCTTAATGTGGGAATCTTTGTAGAACTTCACTGCTGCTGTTGACCACCAGAGGCACAAATTTTATTTTATTTTGAATTTTAGAAATTGGTGGAGTATTTTGCTTAGCTGTAGGCTACTGCTTAATTCGAGCCTGAGCCCCATAGATTTATATAGATCCTTCAGAAATATAAACGGAAATAAGACTACCGGGTAGAGGCCTGAACCAGGTTAACCAACCATCATTGGCAGGTAGCATATTATAACCTTTAAGGACCATCTGCACCAACAACAGTTACAGTAAGTCTTAACCTTGAGTTATTATGGTCATGCGACAGTTTTGAGCTAATGAAAACTTAGGATAAGAAAACTTAAGATTAACATTGGGTTAATGTTAACTCTTGTTGGTGCAACTGGCCCTAAAAGAGCTAATTTTATCCAACACATCGTTTAATTTGCTTAAGTTAGGCTATAATATCAACAATTATAAAGATATCTACATTCAAAATTTGTATTTTCCTCGAAGAAAAAAACCATTTTAGCCAATCCTTTCACATTCTTAAAATTGAAATTAAAATATGACATCGCTCAAACAATTTTAAATTTCATTTTACTAACTAAGTATTTCTAAAGAGACTTCACATGCCTATATTTTTACATGAGAAACTATGAGTTTGATTACAGCCTACTCACCATGTCAATGCTTGCAAAACAGAGAAGCTGCCTCAAAATACACCACTCGTATATATTCAGATGGATAATTAAAATGAGTTATGTAACTTTAAAAAGCAAATGCTACCTGTGGCCTACCAATTGTGGGGATTTAAAATTAAACGTGAGTGATGCATGCCCACTCTCCAACTGTCCATCCTTCGAGGGTTGGCCTATAGCCTATGAGCTTACGATTGATAAACTTTTTCACCAAAGAAGGGTTAAGTAAATGGCATGACGACAAAATCAAATAAATTTTACAAGTACCATCCGACATCCAAAACTACTTTCTCAAAGGAAACACTAACTTGGCTAGATTTGAGGTGCCAAACTTAATAGATATTGTTACATGCACCATGGACAATAGCTTACAAAGAATTTTGTGAGGCTCTTCTCCTTAAATAGTACCACAGAAAATGTCCCTAAAAGCAAGAAGCTCAGATCTAACAAGTTTGTTTGAATAGTACCATAGAATGTTCCTACATTTTAGAAGAAGCCTACCAGAATAACTCAGGTCAGCATAAGCATAAAAGTCATTTAGACAATTTTCAAAGTTCCAGCGACATGTCATCAATTCTAAATACATTTTACAAATACAAATACATTTACATGTATTTGCAAAATAAGTGTATTTGACAGGTGCATTCTGTGTTCCGTAAGTATACTTGTCCTGTCATCAGTTTTTAAAAATATTTACACAACACAAAACTGACATGTTGCAGGTATCAATATTATTTGTAAATTGTTTTTCACGTTCTCTTCCCGTATTATTGCAAGCTACCATATACCCAGAAACAAAAAAGCTTACTGACCGGGACTGAATATGGGTCAGTTAAAGCATTAATAGTTTCCATAAAAAACTAAAAAACATAACAAGCCAAACTTACTTCTCATTCTTCACACTAAAATTTGAGCAAATGTTAGACTATCTATCTTACTTTAGTACAATATTAGATACAAATTATGCTCACCTTTCCATTTTCATACCACAATAGGGCGTGATTTCGTGACAGTACTTTGCAGTCGAAAATGCCATTGTTTGGAGCTGGACGAGCTCGAGCAACTGACCGTCCCACCTTGACCGGTTGATCTAAAACCAGGGTCCTCTCTTGAAATGGATGAGAATTCGGTCGACAAAGTAGAACTGCTTTCGCCGTCATTCTGCACTCTTGGACAAAATAGTTAGCTCGAATTTTTTCCAAGCTGCACTTTTCGTTATCGTAAGGTGTAGATATAGAGAATTCGGGTTCTAAAGTCCCTTTCAACGGTGCCAAATGCAAATTAACCATGAGAACAGTTAACCCCTTGGCCACCGTCTACATACTTAATTACCCTGAATAATTCACAGGATTTTTTTAGCACCAAAAATGTCGAATAAATTTTTACACTTAGGCCTAACGGTTTACCCCTTTTACAGTCCAAATAAGAGCGTTGCAAATTAAAAATTCGGATACATTTATATCGATTACCACGCTGCTGAATTGGTGCCGATGTTTCCACCCATTTTTAGAACAATTAATGAACAGTAACCGAATGAATTTCAACAAATTTTACTTCCGTAGGCACAAATTCCGCACATCCATTATTTTTAGATTCCAGCTGGCTGGCAAAATATCTAACCTCGTCCTCCTTAACCTGGTTCACCTTGAGACAAATACGCCCACTGTTAATTAGGCTATAATGCTGAATATATATTATTTTGACAGGTAATCTATAAATTAAGTAACGCCTTTATTAATTTACATTCGATTTATAAATGAAATGCCTTTGTTTTAAATCGAAATTGATCAAAATGCTATACTATGCTATATATTGATTAAGGGAGTCAAGAGTATACGTCCAAGGTCTTTCAATATCCCATGATGCACTTCTTTAAAACAATATTCCACATTCAAATTGCAGGTGAAATTATTAATACGAAGCAATAACACATTATATATTTATACTACAAACTTTCTCAATCACAATAATGATACAGGGATCATTATATATAACAGGTACAAATATATAACAAATTTGCTTTATTTTTAATAATATAATCCTGGTTTACAAGGAACTATTTAGAGATGGCGCCACTATGACTATTGTGAAAACTGTGGATACCATAACTCCCAACGAAGTCACTCAACATAAGGTCATTGACACCAATTGCTTTCCACTGGCAAGGTCACCATTCTATTGCTGACCCTAGGTGGAAGGGACACGCCCTAAAAATAGCCAAATGCATTGACCTTCGTAGCAAAATAATATTTAAATAAAAATCGTTAGAATTTTGTATTGTATAGAAGATTGGCAAAAAAAAAAAAAAATAGTTTTAGCTTTTCTCCTCTCAGCACACTGAGCACATATTGTTGCATTGGCTCCTATTAAACATATGTTTAATAGGAGCCAATGCAACAATATTTTACTGGTTTCAAGTGATTAGTATCAATTAATCAAGGCATATTATTTGATTCATTTAAATTATTACTTTGTTTACATACTTACAGAAACAATAGACCAATTGTACTAGCTTGTAATCATATTTCCAACCTTACCAATGCAATGGCTATACTTTTGCTTCCCAATACCTACTGTATCACATAATACGATATTTACAATAATGAAATTAAGTGTTAAAAGTAAAATTTATGCCATTTGGAAGGATTTTGTAAACAAATTCCTACTCCTGGGAGGGGGACCATACTACTCCCACCCTCTGCCCTCATCCCCCCCTACAAAAGACCCTGACGGCGCACATCACTCCAGCCCCCCACATCTGAACTCTCAAATAACACTGCCTATTAAATTTTTTATAGAGAAATAAACCAATTTTTCAACGAATAATTAATAATTAATACCGAGTGTCCCTAAAGAGTTAACTGTTAAGTCGTATATTATAGGGAGTTTACGACCTATGACTTAACATTGACTTAACCTTACTAAACATTGTAAGGTCGAAGGTCACGCAGTCCTTTTCAGCCAAATCTTCCTTCGATGTTCATTTTGACTTCTCAAAAGATGCAATTCATTTCGGGTTAACTTTTAATTGGATCACCTGTAGTTAAAACTAAAAAATACAACACATCAGTTATAATTTTCTCCAGGTTTTGGTACCTACCTTTTTATATACATATCATGTATCTTCCTTCATTCATTTGTCAATTAGCTCCAAGAATAAACTTTGTAATGCAAACAGACACTGCCAATGAGATTTACAAAATAAAATCATAATTATACCAACAAAATATTTTTATCGTCCCTAGTCATCTAATTGTATTTTATTGATATAAAACTATCCTCAAAACTAAGTCAATAAAAAGTTGTACTAACTGAATTATTAAAAAATTAATTAATTACACTGCATATATAGAAATGTTTATTGTCAGTCTGTAATAACAACACGATAATTAAAACATGAATTTTTTGACATTATTTAAAAATGCATGCAAGCAAAGTATACAATCCTAAAACGAAGAATTTATATATTAAAATTTGTCATAAATAGCGATTTTACATTGCAATATATGTGTTTCACAAAGACAACTAATGATAAGTATGTTTTATTGCAATTATGTTTATAGTTTATACCTAAATGCAGGTATACAATCCCTCATATATGATTTGGAATTGATAACTTATAACTACATGATTGTACGAGGTACAAATATTTTAAAATATGCATTAGTAGTTTCATTTACTATTTCCGTTACGCCTGACATTTTCAAAATTTTTATCAATTGTTATTGATAAAATAAAAATTTTCAAAAAGTCTTTTTTTAATTTCTTTACAAAAACATTGAAATGAGTTACTGAATCTTACATGTAGATATCATGTAAAAATTATAGACCCAATTCAAAACTGCATTCAAAAAGATAGTCAATGAGTAAATGCAAAATTATATAAAAAAAAAAAAAAAAAAAGGATGAACTATTTAAAACTGTTCACTAATTCTTCATTCCTTTGCACGCATGTTATTTTCTTAATAACGAAACCTTAATTAAATAATTTTGCAAGAAAATGCCATACATTTTAAATATTAAAATTTAAATATTTTTAAGATTTAACCAAGACATGTTTCTTCTAAATGGAAAACTGTAGGCCTACCAAACATCATGTTTATCCAAATGAAAAGCCTTTGGCCTGAAAGTGAGCAAATCGAAATCCGTTTTTAACTATTTAGCCAAGCAAAAGAAAAAAGGAAGCATTTGCAACGACTTTTAACACCTCGTGGAGCGCGCCATTTTCATGCATGACGTTACATGAACTTATAGGCTTCACAACATTGATAATTAATCAGTATCTTCTTAATTTCAACACTGAAATCCAACACTCAACACTGTGTTGAGCAAGTACTGCAACACAAAAGTAGTGGAAAATGGGATAGATTAATTAAGTCAATGTGATGTCATGAATAACAATGACGAGTTCCTTGATGTGTTTAAGTCAAAAAAAGTACTTAGCTTTTTTCTAGTTTGCTTGGCTAAATGAAACGGATTTCAATCCACTTATTATCAGGTCAATTTTAAAGCTATTTATTGGAGTAAATACGATTTTTGGTAGTTTCTCTTTATATGCATTTTACCTGTTTGTCGTTACAAGGCAAACCTCATCACGCATGATCACGTGATTCCTTCAGAATCCTTCTATGATTATTTTCTTCTAAAACGAAAATAGGGACAAACTGGAATTATGGCAAAACTTTATTCTTAGGGTTTCATTCCCCCCATAATATTTTCATATTAGGCCTACTTTATTCCATTAGTTTGTTTATTTAAGGGCCGTGATCTTATACTTTTTTAATTAGTTCTTACATACGGATTATCGATTAAATGGATTTGGAAAGAACTGCTCTTACCCTTGTATAATTAATTAATTGTAGAATACCGTCAAATATATATATTTTTTACATAAAATGCAGGCCCCACTGTTGTTTTCTCCAACAGCTTCATTTCCAATTCTAAATTACCGTAGACCTGCCTTCGTCGTTTGTGTCACACTGGGAAAGCATTAAGAATACGAATGTTTTAATTAATTCCGTTAATCGTTAATTATACGCTGTCTTCTCCATCGTCTACTTCACCATTTTCCTCTTCGTGCTCCCCATTATCCTCATCATAATTGTCCAAGTAATTTTCACTGTAAATTTGATCTCCATCTTCGTTGGTGTCTTCTTCCCCTTCCAAAGTGTCCTTTTCTTCTTCTTCCTCTTCAAACTCGTCTTCTAAAATCACACTTTTATTCGCAGCAACTTCCAGGGTACCATCTAAAACCAGATAATGAAAGTAAAATCTGAGTTAGAAAAATGATAGGATAATAAATGGAATGAGACGTATTGCAGCTTCTAAACACGTTTTTAATATACAGAATGAAGGCTATCAGTTTAAACGTGCCTAAAATGCATAGCTTTTTGGGCTTTGCTATTTTCATCCAAATCCACGTACTCAGGACAGTTTATATCTAATGATCGGTAAGCTCAAATCCAATTGCAATTTCCATGTCTATCCTAATTTTTCATTCTCTTTTTCCTAAAATCAAATTGTTTCAAAGTGGGACTGCCCCTTTAACTGCTCTGATTGCCTCAAACTTTAAAGATGAGCAAGTAATGGGTCACTTCTGCCTGATGACGTTATTATTTTTTAACCTCAAATAGACTACCAGGTGGCGCTAAACTCTGCACATGCTCAGCATCATCAAAGTGAAAAGGGTAAATGTATTTGTTAAGCAAGGCTTCAAAATGTAAAAAAAAGAATATAAATAATGGCTTTTCATCAAATTTCTCTAAAAATACGTAAACGCCATAAACGAAATAAGAGGAACAATGCAAGCTACAACTTTTGTAATGATTCCTAATACATCATAATTTTTCACTGTAATCATTTTTTTCTTAGTACTGATTGTTGTAACAATACTTTCTGAGTTTGCTACAGTCAGGAGTTCGATAAATAAATAATGCTTCAGCTCAATAAATAAATAAAAAATAGGGAAAAAATGCGTGAAGAAACCATATAAGAAAAGGGACATTGATTGAAAAGCTTTCCAGATAACAGAAGAAATATTTTTTTGTGAAAGTCTATTGTTTGGTTATTTTAAAATTCTTGAGATCAATATAATGTGATCATATATATAATGACTCAAAATGTCCCATTTTAATGTGTAGGCCTACTGAAATGATGAAAACAGACTTTCCTTGGCCAAAATGATTACAATGTTGTACATATATAACTAACGACATATCAGTTGTAATTCGTTCAAAATAAGAGTGAACAGGAAAGGAACCAATATCATCATCCTGCTCATGAATGCATTATACTTTACAACTTTACACCACAGTGATTTACACTTGCTTCTTGCAGAATTGCTTTATCTATGCAAATGACCTGTTTTCATACTTAAAGGGAAAGTCCCACTTCATAACACGTAATATTTTTAACTTGTTCAGTCTTATGAATGGCTGTGACAATAATAAGTGCATCAAAGTTTCTATATTGAAGAAATCGCAACGTTTGCCAAATTCACGTTAGGCGCCATTTTTCCATGGATTTCAGAAGACACGGACAGTTTGTGGCGCCCTCTAGGACATGTGTGTCTACGTGTTTCATAAGTGCTGATGCCTTTTATCCAGTAGAGGGCTCTACATACTGTCTATAAAATGGCGCCTACTTGAGCGTTATATTTTCAACCAAATCCACGAATTCAGGACATTTTATTTAATGATTGGTGGGCTCAAATCAAAATTACAATTTGCATGTCCTTTTTCCTATAACCCACTTCTTTCAAAGTGGGACTTTCCCTTTAAGTAAATAAATAAATAGCATTATAGGTGATTTTAATAGGATTCCTTAAGAAATATATTTTACCATTTATAAAATGTATTTATATATTACAATACAAGTTTGTACCTTTTCAATTTTCTACAAAGTTACATTATTGTCGTTCGTTTATTTTAGGCCCTATTTAATATTGCATTCATTTGCACATATTTTAATTACAAAATATACAGAAAAAATATTTTAAATGATTATAGAAGTTTCAATTTTTTTTATACATGAAGTATATTTCTAAATTAATTTTGAGACCGGTATAATTTTTAAATATATATTAATTTACTAAACAATAGCCCATTTTAATTATGTATGGCAAAAATCCATTGTATGAGTCTGGTTCAGTATACCAGTATATAGGTTCAGCACGAATTGTTTATAGAAATTATTGATTTAAAATTGAAGTTTTCAGCATACTTTAAATCAATTATCATCCCATTCCCTCTCTTATCCTCAGTTTATGTGATACAGGAAATTCAGCGAAAAAACAGGTACATTGAAGGGTAGAGATATTCATTGGTAACGGAAATTAAATTTCTGAATAGGCCTATAGACAACATTTTTAGTTACAGAAAGACACAGCAAAAAGGACCTTCCAACATGCAGTTAATTTCCTGCCTGTTTTCCAAGAACTTTTCTTTATAGTATATTTTTTTGCAGCAAATAATCTTAGAAATCAATAAATTACATTTATTTTTTACCCTCAAATGGGAATTCGCATAAAAGATTGTCAAAGCTATTTATCATCAACTGTACAGAAAACGTGACACAAATATTTTTCGCTATAGAATCTTGCTGGCCAGGTCACGAATCACGATCCATCCATATTTTTTATCATTTCGATATTTTGAAAAAATTCAAAACATTTACTATTGAACCCTTTTCACATAGACATTTTATGATTTTAATCATGATGGAAATTTTAATTCATTGGTAATTAATTTTCCTATACATGATTAAGCAAATCAAATTTAAGAACTTAAAGGGGCACTCCCACTTTGAAACAAGTTGATTTTAGGAAAAAGAGTATGAAAAATTAGGATAGACATGTAAATTGCAATTGTATTTGAGCATACCGATTATTAGATGAAATGTCCTGAATACATGGATTTGGATGAAATTTAGAAAGCCCAAATAGTCGTCATTTCCTGACACTGTGTAGCGCCTTCTACTGGATAAATGGCATCAGTTCCATAGACATACACGTCCTAGAGGGCGCCAACAGCTTTCAGTGTCTGCTGAAATAAGGTGGGTGGCATGACGTCACATTAATGGGACCACGTACTAGCTGGTAGCCGCCATCTTACTCAGGGCTTCTGTCAACATAAGAAAATCGTGACCTTTTTCCTTTTTATTATAATTTAACTTGAAAACAAACTTACAGTTAGGGCTCAGTTTACTTTATGAAAGGAATAAATTAGAAGTAATTCATTTTTAGCCATTGCAAATACTAAAATGCAGTACAATCGAGAGGCAGACGTAGCGACCATCTTACTCAGGGCTTAATAGCGGAGCCTTAAGTTAGTGTTCCCATTTTTTATAGTGGCTGGTATACGTATAAGGGCATCTCCATATTCTCCTTCCTCCATGGCTGAAATCTATGGAAATATGGTGCCTAACGTGTATTTTGCAAACGTCGTAATTTCTTCAATAATGGAAGCTTTGCTGTACTTATTATTGCCACAACCATTCATATCATATAGTAGGCCTAACATAGCAAGTGTGAACAACTCAAATATCACTTACAAAGTGGGACTTTCCCTTTAAATCATGATTTGATAAGAGAACAAGACTAAGCTAGGGGCAGCACTATAGAACGTTGTACTGTCGATATTTGCAGGAAGTGGCATGATTTTACTGTTTTAGAACGTGATCACGTGCAAAATTGAGCAAGAATCAATGGAATGGATCGATGCACGTGCCTCTGGAGGGCTATGCTCTGCATAAGCACGTGACTCGCACATGCAAACTTGGGCAAGCATCTATGGAGTATTCACGTGCAATTCACGTGCTCAACTGGATCCAAAACAGCAACAGCAT
>JAQIXP010000296.1:0-29162 GCA_034700285.1 Proteroiulus fuscus
CGATTATTTGACCTTGCTACGGCCCTGTATACAGGGTATTTATATAACTTCACTCCAAGCTATTCGCAGTTTAGTTTTGATTATCATTTTGTTATACCTTTGACTAATGATAGACTTGTTTAAATAAAGTATTTTAGTCAACCAACCAGTAATTAATGCAACTTTTCCTGTGAGAACCAGTGATGCTGCCATTTCTTTAGCACAAACAGCCCTTGAACTTTGACCCTCTCCAGAACTTTAATAGGTGTCGCTTCAGTAGTTTTATTACGCAATACAAGTACGGTATTTTTTTTTGTTTTGTTTTTATAGATCTCAAAATGGCTGCTAATATTTGGTGGGATATTGGGCTCTTACATTCGGGCCCTGACAACTATGACGACAGGTAAATATTGCTGATATAATGAATGCAAGGTTTGATAGTTTGTGCGAATATATTTTCTAGAGATTGCAACCATTAGAAAATATGGGGTTTGCATGCAATTTAAAAAGCACTGGCAAGGCCACTTAGGAGTACAGCCGACTCGTCAAAGACCGAGCAAGCAAATTACGTTATAATTACAGCCGTAGCAGTTATGAATATATAATATCGTTTACAAAATTCCTCAAGTAATATAAACTTAATGCGCTTGTATATAGAATACAACATTTTTGCATTAACTTCGAGCACTACATAGCTCCCCTCAAAAATTGTTTGCCCCAGCATGGCTACAGTATCCTTTTTCTGTTAGCAGACTAGATGCTAGGTTTTGGAGTTGATGCATGATAATGTCTGGCTATCGTTGTGCATTGGACCATTAATTATAATAAACTATATGTTTTTCTTATTGCTAAGACCTAGAAGTCGTCGGACCAGTATTGCTGCAGATTCATTAACGTTTCCAAATGAATACACATCGTCTGATGAGGATTTTACATATGGTTCCTTAACTGGCGAAGACACGCTCGATTCACTGGATTACCGAACGATTCAGTATGTGGATCGGTATTTAAATTCTGAAGGTAGAAGATCTAGAACTTCGAAGAGGACTAAAGACAAAGAAACTTACTTGTGAGTTCCAACATTGTTAATAATCATTGTAGAGGTTATTTTATGTTTGGGGAGGGGTGGCGACATTTTCTACATTAGGCCTACTATACCAGTATGGAAAAAATTGATAGACGCTTATCTAACTATTGGCATGATTATATATTTTTACTAGGCGTCAGAATAAACAAGTTAGTCAAAAATCACGTTCAGGTGGTTCCCGGCGGCACTCGAGGGATCACACTCAGCAACAGTTAGGCACTATGGATGGTGAACCTATATTGTCTGATAGCGGAGACACAGGAAGCGATAGCCAGAAAAAAGCAGATATAAACAAACGCAAACGTTCTGCAAATCTGCAAAGGTCTGGAGAAAGAGATGCCAAATTTGAGGTGAATGACGTAGTGCTGGAATCGCCGGAGATTGTCGCTCCATCTAATGCTTCTCTGCAATCTTCTGTAAAGGTACTTTTGCAATTTGTTTTTACTTCATTTCTCAATATCAACCGATTAACCCTTGTTTATACATTAGTTTAGTGGAAAGTCTAGAATTAACGTCCTCTTATTACAGATTGATACTACAAACCATTTCCGTAGTCTTAATTCCAAGCCAATGGTTCCAAAAGAATGTCAAGGCAACAGTGGAACGCTCACACCCATTAGACAGCTTTTTCAAGAGTGTTCACGTGAACGCCACGAATTCTACATGACTTTTTCTCTACTTATTCGCATGGGAAATTGTGAACCCAAAATCAAAGAGGATTATAATTTTGCTAGACAGGTGAGGGCTCCGCAAGAATCTGAACTGCCTGTGGTAATTATATTTAGTACAACCTCTGGCATGTGAGAATTCGCTCATTCTTATTTGACTATTTATTTATGCAATTTCTTGTCAGGTTCTCTCTACTTTTTGTTTATACAAAGTGAATTATGTTTTACAGAGAAGTCGCGAGGATCAAATTTGGCAGAATAAATTGAATGATTTGGTGTGGTTGGAATTACGAGCCTGGCATAATGGTAGAACCATTCAGATGGAAGATCAATCTTTGTGTCAAGAACGTGAGCGCATCGGTTCAGTTTTGGAAGAAGTTATGCAGTTCAAGTTTGTTCCTCTCTCCGCTGCAGAATGCTGTTATGATGCGCCATCCCTCTCCAACGAAATAAGCAAGGCCATATTTTTTGTGGACAATGCAGATTCAGATGAATGCAATGATTATGATGTAGTGCCTTCAGTATTTAATAATAAGAATTCAAAACTAAAATTGGATTTCACTAAGATAAAAAAGTCAAATTGTGAGAGCACGCCGATGGCTTCTCCAGTCGTCAACTCTTCATCCAATGACTTTGATCCAGGTTATGCCTGCTGTGGTTTTTGTAGCATTTTTTGCAAGACTTGCCTGGCCAATCAAAACGAAGCTTTAAAACAGGTGAAAGCAGTATTGGATAAGCTTGATAGCGTTGAATCGCTGTACCCATCTTCACGTGCAATGAAAAAAGAATGGCAGCTTTGCACCACTCCCGAATTTGACAATAGATTCCGAACACTTTGTTTGTATTACAACTTGGTGACCGATCTAAGGCAAAAAATACTAACTTTGGGGAAAATGTTGGCCAGCCTGGGTGGAAAAAATTTGCCTTGGCCGACATTTCTTTCTTCAGATGATGGTCCTGAAGGTTGTGCACCTGCAGGGACTCCAGAAGAATCTGTTTTAACTACTCCGAGGATTTCTGAGACAAGTTCGTTAATTGATACCAGTGACACATCCATTTCTCCATTATCGTGTGCCAATAGGGAAAGAAAGTCTAGCAAGTGTGTAAGATTTAGTGGAGATACCAATTTAGATTCTCCCGTTTTAAGTAACGAAACTCTAACTCCACCTACCACTCTTAATTTCACTCTTCAAAGTGTGATCCAACAGAATGACACGAGTTTGGAATCTGGAAACTGCAGTCCTTCACCTTCACAGACGTTCAAATCATCTCCAATTCTATGTAAAAGTCTAAATCGCTCGGTGAGCGAGCTAAGCGAAGTCTCGTTTATGTCACCGTATCGCCGTTACGTGGATAAACTACTCAAGCAAAAGGGTCTGCGCAAACTTTTATCCAGACTGATGGAACTTGTGCAGAATACACTGATTCGTTCCAAATTCGCTCTGGAAAGACGACCGAACACTCCGATGGTCACTAGTCCTGATTTGCCAGTAAGTGAATTTATTATTAAATGTTTTTGAGTACATGTTTAAAACAGGGTCCATACGGGTCATAAAAGTCCTTGAAAATTGAGCAAGCGATTTCAAGGCCTTGAAAGTCCTTGAATTTTGATGATGGTCCTTCAATATCTTTGAAAATGGATTTTGATTAGGTGGTTAATTAATTTAAGCCTTAATTAAAGTAGACGTAAGTCTACCAAAAGAAAAGTGATTTTACGTGGAAAATATTGGAAAGTCATGAGATTTTCCAAAAACTAGTGAAATGTCAGGGAAATGGCTGAACAAAAGACATAGAAATGAAAATTAAGGCAAGAATGGTAGAGAAGTTGTGGAATAATTAATGAAATTATAATAAGGCAAGAAATACTATAGTTTTCACAAACTAAATACAAATATGACGTCATCAGTTCAGGGGAGGGGGTTATGGGGAAAATAAAGGTTTAGCAATAGGCTGATAGTAGCGTAATCTCAATCAGTAGGCCTACAGAAATGGTTAGGGAAATTTAAGGAATTGGTCAGGGAAAGTAAGGGAACTTAATTGGTAGAAATTGGGAACCCTGCTTAATTTTGACACTAGATGGGCATTTTAGCTCAATTAAGACAAGGCAAAAAAGGGTTCTTGAAAACTGAATAAATGGTTCTTGAAAAGTCCTTGAATTTCAATAATGTGTAGGTGTACGAACCCTGTTAAAAATACTGAACTGAGTGAGTTTTTGTCCATCTATACTGATGTATTGTGTATCAAAATGAGGGTCTTTATTTTACTGCTATTTAGAAATTTGGAGATGAGCCTCTTAAATCCGCTGATGAGGCTGCACCCAACGTAATAGCCGAAGAGTGGTCTGAGGAACTGGCATCTTATGGCTCCTGGAGTGATCATTACCAGCACATGGGTTTGCCATCATTCCGGGCACTTTACTTATTTTTACTTAAAATTCCATTGGAAATCATGCACGAGTGCTTAATGCTTCGTCTCGAACAACAACCTGAAATACCCTCCATGCTGAGCATACGACAAGTAATTCCTATTTTTCTATTTTTATTTCTTTAATTGCGTTTACTAAAAACATTTTCAATTATCTTTTGATAATGTGATTCAGTTAATGAGGGAATGCAAGGAGGCAATCAAAGCTGCTGTTATAATTAGACAAAAATATGTTCGTCTGAATCGGGCAGTACTTCTAAAGCCAGAACTAGAAGCTTTAGAACAAGATCTTTCTGATTATGATGATCATGTAAAACAAATGTTACAGGTATGCATAAAATAATGTTTTGAGGGATTTTTTTCATGTGAAACTACAATGTTTTAATGATGTAACTTGCACCCACTAGTGTTACCTTCGTTATCTGCAGTCGTGGGTCCAAATGTTACTTAAATCCACGCAGCAAACTCAGAAAAATCTCTTGGAAGAAGAGTGGATGTTCGTGAAAGTGTTCAGTCGATATGTACAAAGGGGAGAAGCACTTGCAAGTGAAATGTTTTGGTAGGATTAGAATTAATCTCCAATTTTGAATGCTGACTGATTTTACTGCCATTATAATTATCAATGACTAATAAAAGTTTCTTGATTGCCGCGAAGTTCCATGGCAAGTAGTATGCTGGATTCAACGGGTGTTTTTCTCGAAACTGGTTTAGATAGTTGTACCTCAGAGCATGACAGAATGTTGTTAGATCAGGATATTGCCTCTTCCACAAGGTAATATATTTTGTAAAATTTGTCAAACTATAAATGAGCAATCAACTTTATGGCTTCGCTTGATTTTAGGCATAACATCCTGCAATCGTGCCGTGACTTTAAGGATGTGTTTCAGGAAACACGAAAGAGGGCTTTAAAAGCAATTGCTTTTGCTAAAATGTTGCGTAAGGTTAGTAGCATATCCATTGATTCTGTACTTAATAAAAATGGGTGCAAAAATGGAACTAATTTATGTATTTCTAGGATTTGGAGATTGCTGCAGAGTTCAGCATAGCAACAACAGACGACGACCTTTTGCAGAAGCTGCAAGAAACGGGTCACATTCGACTGATTGCTCCCCACAGTTCTAGTTTTGTTGTTTTTATTCCTGGTAAGCAAATCATTAAGCTTGTGTACATTTTTCTTTATTCTTCTTGTGGTCACGTTATATGCAATGTTGTTTTAGAGCATATCAAATCCAATCGTCCCTATCTTTGGGAATTGCTCAGTATGACCTATGGCCATGAACACAGTGCTGCTCCAGACAATGTAGAAAGCGAAGGCTACCTCGTTATATGGAGTTGCAATGAGTGTGACACTGTTCCTAGTCGCTGGACGGGTCCTTCCATAATCATTGAACCAACTGCAGAAATCACAATCACTTTATCACATCTTAAAGTATGTATTTGCATAAGTTAATTTATTCTTAAGTACAAGTATTTAGAAATGTTATGATTTTTTAAAGGTGGAAGGACTATTGCTGGTTGTAAATCACTCTAGCCAACTGGGTTTCCAAAGGAAAATATTTCAAAAGGCACTGGGGACAACCGTTTCAATGACAAAGGAATTTACTTCTTGTAACCAGTCCATTGCAGACTCATTGATGGATCTTAAAGTAAGTAGTTGAAATTACTCAACTTTTGCAGTATTTGGTAAGCTTAGAGGAAGAACATGGAAAGAAAAATTTAGAACTTTGTTCAAACTTTAAGAAAGAAGCTGTTGGTATTCGGGAGAAAATCAAAGATGCCATATGCCTTGTGGAAGAAAGGTTGGACGTTGGGTGCATATCGGACTTAGAAGATCTGGAAAAATTAAACCTGCAGGCTCGATGTCGGGAGATATTGCATCAATGCTATAAATTTGGCTTTGAAGTAATTTTTTTATTTTAAATGTCTGTTTTTGGTTTTAGGTTAAAATTAAAAGTTGTATGCATTTTAAATTGTAAATGGCTCACTTTCAGTACCATAAAGAATTGACGCGTTTGGTCACGGGTGAATATCGCTGCCGATTGGGAAGTTGTTTAATAAGCTTTGCTAAACATTGGATGAATTTTGTTGCCGAACGATGCGAACGTGGGCGAGGCGTACGTCCTCGGTGGGCCAGTAAGGGCTTAGATTTTCTCATGACTGCCTGTGAACCTCAGTATCTCAAACAACTTACTGAAGAGGAATTTATAGTAGTGACATTTTTTTTTTTAATTTAGAGTATTTAATTATTAGGGACTATAATATATGTATATATATATATATATATATATATTGTTATTTGTGTAATCTATTAGTCATTAAAGCAAGCTATGGATCAATGCATTAAGCACCTAATAGGTTCAGCGGCAGATTCAAGAAATAGTGCAGGAGGAATTCCAGGTACACGTGCAATATAATAAATTGCAACCAACATATTTTTACACTGTATCGTTGTTCTGTATGCATGAGAAATATAATATGCAAATATATAAGAAATTATAATTATGTGCTTTTAGGATCTCGCTCTCATAGTCCATCTCCTCATTCACGAGCTGGTAGTTTTCGCCATAGTGCTTCTTATGGAGGCGAACCTTCACCCCGGTACCCTCGTAGCGTCTCGATTACCTCGAGCCGGAGTGAACCAGCTACAGCCCCCATAAATTCTTTACATCCTTCTGCTGCCGAAGAACTGTAAGCTTTTGTCAAAGACTATTCAAATATTTGTGATAATTAATTTTGAATATGAATTCATTATTTATTGTTTTATTATTTTATTGTCATTTTGTGGCATTTAGCAATCTTGGTGAAGAGACGTTTTCTCGGGAAAATGAAAAACCAAGGGAAAACAATTTAGATGGTTCATATACATTGTCAGAACCAGGTACTTCATAAATGGATTATTTTTTTTATTTTAGTCTTGGTATTTATAAATATATTAATTAATAGAATCACCAATGGACCGAATTCATATGTCCATACAACAGTTGGAACGTGACAGGGAGGAAAAGTTAAGACAAGGCAACATGATCGGATGCGTGCGTGGAGTAACGACTGAAACTTCCGTTCAAATCAGTGCTAGGAGAGTCACATTTCATTGGCAAAGGGGCATCAAATTGGGTGAGTGAAAAAACAACTCTTAGATAATATTTTTCTATAAAAATACTAAGTACGTAACTAAGTTTGTAACCATACTATTTAAAAAAAATTATGAAAAAAAAATGCTGAGTTATTTAAACTTGGTGGTTTACATTGCAACTATTTTGGATTTGAATGCAATCGGGCGAACCTTCATGCTAGTTTTTTGTAATGAGTATTCTGGGCCATGCCACTCATACCAATAGACTCCTTTGTATTGCATCGATTCTGGTATGTCTCCAGCCAGATATTGACCATTGAGGTTTGCTGTTTCGCAGCCTTTATACCACCAACCTCCTGTATGCATTTCGGCACAATTTCCACCTTCCCACGGGTCATTATCGACATCCTTTGTTGAGAACTTGACTCCAGCATGATACGTAAATGAATCTCCTGAAATATAAATATTTTTTGCATTTTTATTTGGACAATTTATCTTGTAACGCTGTAGTAGACCTATGGTACATTGAAATTCACCAGCATTTCCTTCATATGTTCCTAACAACTTAATCATGTATCCATCTGCCTCGGATCCAATAGCAAATGAAGAGTAGTTAGCACATACTTTGACGTTTTCAAAATCTTCTAATTCAATTTGTAGTTCGTACACTTCTTGGTTAGTGATGCTGTATAATTTCTCATTTCCTATAAAATTACATTAAAAGGAAAAATTAACATTAATTTTGCCTATTTAAGCAGTTCTTTCTCATGAAAGACATACCGAGCCAGAACTCTCCGGCCACGTTTCCAAACCCATGCTTGTATTCAGCCCATTCTCGAAAAAAATTAACCGCTCCATCCATACGTCTTTGTATTACCTGCACAGGTTATGAAATATAATTAAGGCATTTGTACATTTAAACAGTATTCCAGTATATCACAGCTAGTATATATATAACACTTACTGTCCACCCTCCACCATTATTCTCCAAGTCACAGTAAACAAAAAAAGATTGGGTGCTTCCTCGAGGCTTTATTTTGTAAATTCCGCTTTTGTTAGAACCAGACTCTTGAATTTCACTGCAGTCTGTCGATAGGTGTACTTTTTCATTTTCTACGTAAGAATGTAATAAGAATACGTAAAGAATGCACATAGGGAATTTTTATAGCAGTGTTTATTGCATGCTACAACAGTTAAATCTTCCTACTGTCATCAGTTCCACATGGTTGAACTACAATGGGCCATTGTTGATTAATAGTTTGATGGTCCTTAAGCGCCATATGAAAATATTGCTTGGTCAATTGCTGCTTCATGTTTGTCAAAATAATTCTAAAATAATTGCCAACAATTATAACATATTTTCTGAGCATTGTCAATCAGTGTCTCAGTCTACCTGGTCATGTTATTGATGTCTGTCAAGTTTTGATTTAGACCATAAAGTACTGTTTGCATTGATTCTGTCACTTTACGGAGATGTTGAACGTTACTGGAAAATATTTGAAATTTCGCTGCCATGTCGCTTCCCAGGCTAGAGTCCGTATAAGCCTCTTCTCCATCTAAAATAATGGACTTGGTTATATATGTTGGAATTTGGAACAAACCATGGGAGTATCTTTAGTAATTAAGATTATCACGATTACCACGATTTCTCGTTACCGTTGTTGGACCTCTTGAAGAAACTAAACTTTGGATATTATTGGTGTTTATCATTGCCTTCAATTCCATCTGTCTTTGTTGAACTTTATCAATGTCTTGGCGAATGACATCTATCAAGGTTCCAAACTGCCAACACATTTGTGAAAATATGGTTACCGTAATAGTTTAGTAAATCCATCATGAGTAGTTATTGAAGATTTTGCGATACCTTGTTTATTTCCCATTCCAAGTCTTCAATCTTACGAATTACTTGACTTTCAGATTTATCTGCTCCACCACTTTTTTCTTGTCCTATGATTTCCAACTTTGTTAACCTGTAAAATTGTAGGAGTTGTACATTCAATGGCTTAACGAGTTGTTCGCAAAATCAATCATCCATTAACACGGTGCAGTTTACACTGGTAGCCATCGTGAACGGAAGACAACCAACCTGTAATCAATACTATCCAGTTTTCGTATTTGCTGATTTTCTAATGCTTCTATTGTCGTAAGACGGTCGTTAAGTCGTTGTAGAAATATTAACAAAGAACCTGCAGTGTGCGGCAGGTCTAGCCTCTCATCAGTATTTGGATTCGAAGGCCTGGCTGACTGTGTTGGTTGAGAAGTAATATTTGAGGGAATTGGTGCAGCTTCAGTGCCTCCTCTTGTCCTGTTTCTTCCAAAACTATTAAGACTCAAATGCTGACTTCTGTTCAATTTTAAATTTGCAATCAAACAAATTGAAATTATTATGACTCCCTTCATTTTATGAATTAAAGATCTAACTGTAGCTAAACGTTGGCTTATTTGAAACAAAATTACTGTATTTTAAAAATTAATTTAAAATGCAGCTGTTGTGGCCCCTATCGAGTTTAACAGATGGTGTTTTAGGCTTAATGTTAGAGGATTTTAGACAGTTTTTTTTTCTTTCTTGTCTGGAAAATTGAGGGGAGATGCAAGCTGATCTCTTGGAAAATTCCAATGCTTTGCTATAGAATTTAATCACTTTTTAGTGCTCTCACACTAATTAATTACTGATGCATGGGACATATTTTAATTATTTGCATTAAATATTTAATAACATGGATATATTTTTAATCTTATTTTTAGGGCAAGGTCGTTTTGGTAAAGTGTATACTGCAGTAAATAATGATACTGGTGATTTGATGGCACTAAAGGAGGTATAAAATTATACATATGTACCCTGTCTACATATAATTATGTCCATTTATTGAAAATATAATGGTCTTTAAAATGTAGATTCACTTGCAACCGAACGATCACAAAACAATTAAAGAGGTAGCAGATGAGCTAAAAATCTTTGAGGGCATAAGGAATCCTTATTTAGTTCGTTATTTTGGCGTAGAAATTCATAGGGTAAGTCACTTAATTAAAGCTGCACTGTCCTGCAGAAGTTTTGGCTCAAAGAACGCGCAAATTACATTTTGGTTTGCTGGAATGTGCGCGGGCACTGAGCCCCATTTTTGGAACGAATATTTCTTCAGGACAGTGCAGCTAGGGAAAATTCGAAAATGATTTTTGTTTGGTAATGTTACCTTCTTTCTTCATCTTAGGACGAAATGTTTATTTTTATGGAGTACTGTGATTGTGGCACTTTAGAAAGTGCAGCTCAACTTGGTTTACCAGAACCACAGATACGAAAATATACCCGACAGCTCCTAGAAGCTACCATTGTGTTGCACGAGAATAGCATAGTTCATCGGGATATTAAAGGCAAGTTTTTGATTAATAATACATATTTCTAGGTAATACAATTCTTGAAAAAGTAAATTTTTGACAGTTTGACCATATTTTAGGTGCCAATATATTCCTTACATCAGATGGAAATTTAAAACTTGGTGATTTTGGATGTTGTATTAAATTAAAAAACCATTCAACAATGCCAGGAGAGGTGAATTCTTTTGTGGGAACTCAAGGTAATTTTTTCTAATTAGGATTGTAAGTGTATTACAAATGTAGGAGGAACCTGGTGCAAGAAAGTTATCGTGGCACAATTTTTACTTGACAGCATACATGGCACCGGAGGTTTTTACCAAGTCTGTCAGTGATACAGTTACATATGGAAGAGCAGCTGATGTGTGGAGTATTGGATGTGTTGTCATAGAAATGGCTACGGGCAATGTAAACAATCATAATATTAATTTTTTATTTTTTTACTCAATCGGAATTTGCATTTACTTTTACCTTAATTATTTATAATTTCATTGTTAACATAGCGTCCATGGCCAGAACTGGAAAATAATTATCAGATCATGTTTAAGGTAGGCATTGGAGAAACGCCAAGAATTCCTGACAACTTAAGCGATGAAGGCAGTGACTTTTTGACTCATTGTTTTCAATTTGAGCCCCAAAAACGTTGGACCTCTATCATGCTATTAGATCATCCATTTACTAAGGTAATCATTTGCAGTCACTTTTGTAACTAAAATAAGTCAAATCTTTAATCTGGCTTATTTCTTGGTTATCAGGTTGACTCTGAAGATGAATTTCAATCCATCACATTCTTTCCTGATATTCGGCAATTTAATTGACGTTTAATGTTGGTAAGGTATACAAAAATAAGTAATGTATATAGATCTGAGGGTAAATTGTTCTTTGTTGTACTGATGGAGCCTTTATGCATACATGGTTCAAACAAAGTTGATGTTTCAGCAAAGTACAAAGCAATCATGGCAGTTATGTTTACAAGATACCAAATTCATAATAGTAATTTCTATATTAGCTTATAATGGATAAAATAAGTTGTACAATATATTTCAGTAAATTATAGTTTGGGGATTTTTTTGCGTGTAAAATAAATGGCAAAATTTCATAAATAGTCAATAAAGAGTAGGCAAATTGTTTTTTTAAACCATTTCAATTAGATTCTTTCTTGTTCAGGATACTTGCTACTTTTTAATTGAATAATGACCATCATTTGAAATGACTCATTAAGGCCACTTAAAAATAAATTGTTTCTCAAGCTTTTATGCCCATTGCCAAAGAAAAAGTGTGGGTGGGAGGCTTCTTTTTTTAGTAATTTTTCCTGATAACAAAATCTTTCTTAACTAATTAAATCGGCAAATGATGCAGTGTACAAAATCAAATAATTTTTAATATTTTTATTTTTATGCTTCTGCAAGCAAGAAATAGTTCAAAATGGTTAGGAATTCAATTTAACAATGACGTCCTCCTGATTATAAGATAACCCCCCCCCCCCCCTACCAAATTAATGGCATCATGATATGCTGATCTTAAGGTACTGAGTTGAATTGAATTGAAAAAAAATCTAGGCGAGGGTTTTTGTGTGGTGTGAAGAGTTTTAAGAAACAAATTTTCTCTAAATGGCCTAACAATGAAAATGTTAATGACTGAGGTATGCAGGTACGGTTACAATTTTACTCGCTAACCTTATAAGGAGTTGAGTGCTTCATAAACATTTATAAATAATGAAAATAATCGCTGAATTTTGGTAGCACTGTAACTGGAATTACAGACCTCATTGTACATTTTCATATTTGGAGGATTTGGAAATGAATGGAGTGTAGCCCAGTCAGCTTGGGTGATTTTCAAGTCTAAACAAGAACACACACAGAGCATTATATCCTTGAATTTGTAGGCCTCTATTCTTCAAATTTTGTTATAATGTATAACTTAAGAACATTTCGTATTTTTTTAGTGGGGTAAGAGGGAAGGAAGTGGGGTAATTTTAAAAACAATGCCAAAACCATATGCATCAGGATGCATCTTACAAGAAAAAGTGCAATTAGATACTAATTACCATATTTTTTATATATATTATTTTGTTGGAGATATACATTGTTTGTAGAATTATAAAATTATTTCTGCAAAGCAGTATTATTATTTAATATTAAACTATCATTAAATTACCCAAAGGCATCAAATTTCTTCTTCAATGAAAATAACAGGATTTTTTCTAAACGAAAAGTTAACGTTCTTAATCATGTGATTTTATATGCAATGCTGAAAGAGTGGACCCTGTGTGCTAATTAAGTAAGGCCAATGAAGACAGTGTGACATAGCTTAAGCATGGAATGTTGTTTTTTTAAGAAGAGGTCATAACATATAGAGCCTTCGAAAAATGAGGACAATTATAGCAACTATTAGAAAAACTGCAGCCCCCGTTAAAATATGATTGCTTGAATTATTTATGATCACATCATTTTCATTGTGCAGTGACACTTGTTCAACTCTTTGAATAGAACTAGCTTGAATTCTATGTCGTATACTTTGAGAACTGTCAGCATCAAGAGGTTGAACTTCTTCACTGACCCGATTTGGTTTTTCTTGCTTGGAATTTAATGTTAATGCTTCTTTTTCAGTTGAACTGACAGTAGATGCACTGCACTGATCACTGTTGGAGAGGGACTCTGCAAAGGAGGAGGATTCCTTGGCACGTTCCATTTCACCCTACATATAAATATATACAAATCTGAAGTAAGTACAACTACACATGTACCAGTTAGTATATTTGTTTTTAATAAAATGGGATGCACGTTTCCTCCCATCCCTCTTCTTGTTTCAACGGTACCTTGAACGAAATTTGTGCGGCAAGATCACGAGCTTCTTGATTCACTTTTCTTGGTGCGGTGCCTGGATTTTGGAGCAAGTTTCTAATTGGTCCACACACTGAACAATTCCACTCGTGTGACCTGAATAGTAAATAGCATCATTCAGTACAGGTGTACTCTTAAGGCGGCAAAAAAAAAAATACCTTGGTTCTCATGGGCCAACTTTAGAAAACATACCACGCCAACCCTTTTTTTTTGAAATCGTAAATTTAGAAATAAATTTGAGCACACACAGTTGGTTATAAACAGGTGGAAAACCATTTTTTCAATGAATATTTTGTTCAGAGGTGTTGAGGGGTTAGAATTTTATGGGTAAGGTGACATTGAACGCCCAACTGCAGACGATGTAGTGAAAATTCTGCAGGCCTTGAGAAAGTTGACACTGTAGTATCCTCCTGATTGTGGGATAGCCTTCCTACCAAATGGCATCATGATATGCTGATCGTAGGGTACTGAGTTGAATTAAATTAATAGGAAGGGAGGAAGGAGATAGCAAGGATGGAAGGAAATGCTGTCGTGGCAGACTTTTAGAAGTACTGCCCCAGCATTCGCATGAAGGGACTATGGAAAACCACGAAAACTATAGTCAAGACAGCTGACCTTGGAAATGGAACCCAGGTTTCCAAATTGCCATTAATTCTGAGGTATGTTGCGTTTTCTGTGTAAAATTAAGAAAAAGCTGCCCATCATATTTCAAGAATGTTACTTATGAGAACCAAGGTATTGTTGTTTAGCAACGTAAAGCCATACATGGTTTATACTGCAGCATTTATTTTAATTAATAGTTTACCGTTGGGCTAGTGCCTTTCGTTCTTCCGTTTTATAATCTAAGGAACCAATAGCGCCAAGGCCTTGTGTTGGCATAAACCCAATAATAGCTAGCAATGCTGTACGTACTATTTTCAACAAGATATAGGACTGTTATTCAAATATACTATAATAGATTGAAAGTTAATTGGAAAATTACTAACTAGACCATGAGGGTTGCCACGACTCTGGATGATGGCCTGAAATGCTTAAACATATTTTCTTGTTCACCTCAAACCTTCCGTTTGGCTAAACAAATTAGTTGAAGGAATAAATTATGCTTGAAAAAAATATAAGTATATACTTAACAATTACTTAAGTAAACATTAGCTTACCGTAAGTAATATAATACTGGGTGGTTTCATAGGATATTCGGGTGGTAGAATTATTCTGCCATGATAAATACCCCCTTCAAACTCTGAATCCATTGGTCCACGAACGGTAAAATGCCATTCAAATAAGTTTTCCTGTGAATTACAATGAAATTTTAAACATTCCAGAGAAAAATTAATATATACATATATATATATATATATATGTATCAGTACATATAATCAGTACAGTAATTTGTACTTTTTATGGTTGTACCTCTACAGGCTGTGCACAATATTCATCAGTTGCTTCGTGGAGTTCTTGTGCTTCACGCATTAGTCTCTTGACAGCTGAAATTTTTACCAAAATTACACATAACAGAAAGATGAGTGCCATATATTTGGTAGGTAATTTTATTATGTGAACCTTATATTTTATAAAATAACTCAAAATGGAACAAGCCATAGTATGTATGGCTAAAGCCAACTAAGATTTTTTTATTTTATAAATAAATATGCATAAAATAAATAAAAAATCTTAGTTGGCTGTGGTAAAAAGTGCTACTTGTAAGTTACATACAATTATATACAATTGCAATGACTTTTCTTACCAGGGCTCTTCATATTATATTTATGCTCCATGATGCAACAAATTTAATTCCCGTAATTCAATTCAAACTTTATTATTTATTATAATTATATATTTGTTTTAAAACTGACGTGGCTAAAATTTATCCACCATAAAATAATAATAATACTACCGTAAGGGGCGCTGTTAGTGACGGACATGCCATCTATTGGGGAATTTACCGTTTTAAAAGTGTATCTAAAGGGTTGAGGCCTCGAGTGCCTAAGTGCTCAAAACAAAGTAAATCCCATGTGGTGTTATAATTAAGTTGCTAATTTCCCTTAATTTTATATTTATAAGTACCGGTACGTTGAGCTGGCCATGCATGCTCTTGGATTTGGTCAAAGGTTGCAGAATAAATAGGGTACAGGTATGTATACTTTTAGTAATATGGCATGATGGAAGCATGTGAAAGCATAAAACGTGTCCGTGGTACCATAGCTATGGTGGTACTAGCTAATAAATGACAATAAGACATAAAAGTTGTAATTATAAGCAGACAGAATAATATCCAATTGAGTCATGCTTTGTTATAATGTATGTTTGCAATGTCAAATACAAGGCGCTATCCAAGACTTTCCCCCAGGAACTTTTTTACTACACATTACGGTGGCCCCCCCATGTTTTGGGGGAAAAGAGATGTATAGTTGGTTCAAAGCGCGTAGCGTTTCGCTAGCCCGGCAACCGTGCGTAAGGCCCACCGTAGTTCCATGGGGGAAAGTATCTTGTATAATACCAATACTATGTTGTCAAGATTGATAGATGAGAGGACTTTTTGGATTTTTCTATTTAGACGGGCGGTGTCCTTGCTCGCTACGGTCCCGCTGCGCTCGCACGAAACCATATATCAATTAACCTAATCTGACCTAACCCAATGTAGCCAATTGCTTGCCAATTGTCATAGTCCTCTCATCTTGTATAGCGCCAGGCTCTGCGTCCTAGACAGGCACTCAGGAAGGTATTTGAAAGTGGCCGACTAGGTCAAAAAATATTGGTTTTCAGGAGACAAAGGGGGGCCACCATAGGCGCAGGCAGAATTACATTTTGTGGTTGGCCCGGCCCATAAAATTCTTCAAAATTGGGGAAGCAGGCAAAAATTTGAAGGTTTTTATAAATAATTGCAAAAAATTGACACAGTTTATAATGCCACAGGCGACCTTGTTTGCTCAAAAACACTCGCAAATGGGCTAAAAATCACCAAAAGTGCCTATTTTGCCAGTAAGTCCCCCCTGCCCCCCCGGTTCCTGAGTGCCTGCCCCTAGACCCCCTCCAGGGATGTCATTTGGGGGGCAGGATGGGGTATTTGACCCCCCCTAACTTTCTGACATATAGGCTACTACGTAAACTAGCAAAATATGCACTTTTGGTGAATTTTAGCCCATTTTGAAGATTTTTGAGCAAAAAAAGTCGCCTGCGGCACATTTTGTGTCAATTTTATAGCTATTAAAAACAAAAACATTCAAATTTTCGCCTGTGGCTAAAAATTTTGAAATATTTTTGGGTCTGCACCCCCCCCCCTTTCCCCCAAGCAAAAAGTTGAAATGACGTCCCTTTCTCCCCCCCCCCCTTCCCCCGTTAGCCTAACCTGACCTAATCTAGCCTAGTTTAGCTCTACTTTTTGGCGATCCATTCTTATTTGGTGGATACAGCTGTGTAAAAAATTTCCGTAGTTTCCCTGATCTCCTTAAGTAGCCATAATGCACCTGCCTCCCTAAAATCCTCGGGATTGCAATATGCACTCTAGGGGGATGACTGAGGCGATCGACCAACCCCATCGCTCTGTAAGACTTAGCTCGTCCCCTCGATACGTACCACTGACGCTGGACGCTACCGATCGCCCCTCTCCCCCAAACCACTTTTCTGTGCAATCGCCCCCCTAAACCACTTTTTTGTCCAATCGCCCCCCGTCCTCCAAAAAAAAAAATAACCACCTACTATATACTATCTAATCTTCTAGTTATATGTTTTACATTGAATTGATTTCAGTCAGTGCATGAATGGATTAATTGAAAATATATATAGGCTCTCTAATTGTACTCATGTACTCAATTGTACTCAAAATTGTACTCATGTAGACAGGTTTGTGACAGACAAATTTTAAAGAGTTTATTTCTTCCCCCCTCCCTAAATTTTAAAGAGTTTATTTCTTCTCCCCTCCCTAAATTTTAAAGAGTTTATTTCTTCCCCCCTCCCTCTTTCAATCAACCTTATTTAAATGTTTATTGGTTTTAGTGAGGAGCAAGAATGAAATTGTGAAATAAGGTTGAACACAATCTGAGAATCCAGTAGTTTACAAGAAAAGATGGATGGAAATGATATTCGCCAAAGAAAAAGCACTAAATCCTCACAGGAATTTTTGCATAAGGATGCTTCTACTTCTAAGGTGTCTAAAGAAATTTCAAATTTGAAAGATAATGACCAAAGTAGTTCTTCATTCACAGAACAGACATCCGAAGAAAATACACAAACTATTCTTTTAAGGTATATCTGTTGGCTGTAGTAACATTTCATTCATGAATAGAAAATCATCTGAAGGCACTTTTACAATAATACAAAATTGTTATATTTTCTCAGTTTCTTTAATGCCATCAGCAAATTAATTGGACTGGCTGTCATGATAATTTTAGCATATTTTATTGCTTGGTATTTCCAAATGCTTCACGAAAACATGTTTTGGTTTTCTAACATAAAGGTGAGGCTGGTTTCACCAAATATTATAATTGGTATATCGATACCATTACTTACTTGGCTTTGCCTTAATTTCTTTATATAAAAGGAAGTTGAGCGAGAAATCTCATTTCGCACGGAACAAGGACTTTATTATTCTTATTATAAGCAGCTTGTTGCAAATAAGAACTTATCACAAGGTATTGAATAGTCCTAGAAGGGTACATTTATACATGATATGCCAGGTGATTTCAAGAGTTTCTCTTTAATGGTATTTATCATCCAGGTTTTATGGATTTGCAAGTGGATAACATTACAGAAAATGGCCACACTATTAATGTATTACAACGTTTTAATATATATCAAGAAGTTCTCTTGGCTGCAATATATCAATATTTCAACATTGAGGTACAAAACTATTTTATAGTAAGGTCACGATTTATTTTTAATCACAGTCGGGAAATGTTATTATTTAGGTTGACTTTTTTATTTCAGAAATATTTGACTCCAATAATGTTCTACACTAAGTCTGTTTTTTTCTTGCAAGCAATATTTTCTTGTGGTATTTTCCTGACAGCCTGGTCTCTCGGCAAGTCTTGGCTGGCTGGGGCTTTAGCCATTTGTTTTTTTGTGGCTCACAAGTATGGAGGCATTTTGATATTGAATTAGGAAAAATACATGCCAGCTTATATCATTTGTTTGCATTTTATTGGGTTTTCAGACCAGATGCTTCAAGAGTTGATTATTCTGTGCCTCTTCGTGAGTGCTTCTCTATTCCTTTCGTCTTTTGTCAAATGGCGGCTGTGACTGCTTATTTAAGACCTCAGTTATCAAAAATGCAACAGGTAATTTACTGTGAATTGATTGCCTGATCATAATTGAACAACTTTTTAATTTATTAATTAGTTTTCTTTTGCAGAATGTTCTTCTGTTTACAATTGCCCTTTTCACTTTCATATTCACTATTACATGGCAATTTGCACAATTCATTTATTTGCTGCAATTAGCTGCACTCTATGGTTTGGCGATCATTCAGCATATACCTAAACACAAAGTACGGATAAGTAGATCATTATTCAACTAATACTAGACTAAGTTATGGACCTGTAATAATGGTTACAAGAATGTGTATATATATTAATATGCAGGCTTGGCTTGATATTAAACATTACATTGCAATAGATAGTATATGTTACTTAGCTAAATGCAATATTGGCTATTTAATATATTTTGTTTATGATTTTGTTGTGTTTGATTATATGGTAGGTTGTCAAACTGCTATTTATTCATCTGTTGTGCTTGTCACTTGTCTTTTATCTGCAATTTGGGAATTCCTTATTAGCAGCATCGCTTGTAGCAAGTTTTATTCCTGTTGCACTTTCATCTCTTGCCTTACAAGTAAGTGTTTTATCCCCTTTAGTCTGTTTCTTGAATTCTTAACAAAATAGGCAGTATATTATTCTATAAATTCTGAAATGTTGTTTTCATTATTTCCAATATGAGAGTTTTTGACCATTGGGTTTTTTATTTTTACTATTAATTAGATATGCTATATAGTATTCTATTTACAAATTTAAAAAGTCATTAATGGTAATGGTAGCACATTTTTTATTTCATTTTGAGAGTAATTGGTAAAGTTGAGGCTTTCACTTTAATGTTCTGTAAACATACGTAGCAGCAGCAGCTAATGTTAATTTACAGTTGTCTTAGTTTTTTTAATACTGATTTTGATCTATTTTCATTGTGTTTAGAGCTTATTTCGCAAAGCGGGAGTATTGAGTAATTTAATATTTGTTACCATAAATATTTTATCAACAGCCTGCTTAACAATTGTTTTGAATAACTTTATTAAGGTATTTAAAAATTCATTTAAATTGTCATGCATTATATTTCGTTGTATAATTATTAATTAAAAATTTCAGTTTTACATTTTGGACACTTACGATGATCAGCATATTTTTAAATTTATTAAAGGAAAGTTAGGAATGGCAGATCCGAGGTCTGTTTTTTAAACTCTTATTTTAGTTTTCTTTTAAATTTTTTATATGTTATTCTCATTTAGCTTTCAATTTTTTTTTGCAGAGATTTTGAGTCCAGACTTTATTTATGCAATGATGGTTTCCGTATTCTTGAATCTGATACTTTCCTGAGACTTTCGGCCAGTTCCATGTTTCCATTATACTGTGTTATTACATTTTTTCTTCTCACACGCCTAGTCTATTACACATTGTTGATTTGGGAGTGAGTTCAGATTAACATTTTCTTGCTTTTTATAGTTAGCCTATTTTTGCTTTAGTGTGTGTGCTACTTTTTGCTATTTTATTTAAGGTTTAAAAATGAAATGAAAGATGAAAGTTACCCAGAGAACAACAGATATTGTCAGTTGGCATACCATGCAGGTATTTTGCACTAGAAATAATGTCAATAATGATTGATAATTTTTTTTTATTAAAAAAAAGACTTAAAATATTTTTACAGTACAGACAGTACTGTATGCAATTTTGGGAGCCTCTACCCTTCGTATGAAATGCATCTGGGTACCTCACGTCTGCATCGTTACTTCAGCTGGTATTTGCCATCCAATAATTTGGAAATCTATTTCCCTAAATTGGATAGTTAAAAAAGTATGAGTTGGTTTTTCATTTTTGTTATTTTACTCTCAGTGTTAAATTAGACATTTTTAATTTAAATTTTTAGAGTTACGTTATGCGAAGACTTGTTGCTGTGTTACTTATTATATATTTTGTACGAAAGGTAAAGAGCAAAGCTTTCTAAATTAGCAGCAGTGAGTACCAATCTCATACCTTCAGTGTATGTACTTTACAGATTACTCCTTTTATTTATGAGCAAATGGATGATTTAAACGAATTCTGGGATCCAGACACTGTAGAACTCATGGAATGGATAAAGTAAGTGGGATTTTATTCTGTTGTCCTCATCATGTTTTATTTTTCTGTACTTGGATTTTAATTTTATAAGGCACTAGCTGTCATCTTGAACTTTTTAGCTTAAATTTTAAATGCTTCATTTATCTGTGCAGTTGAAATGATGAACTAATATTCTTGCATTTTCTGAGCTAGGGCTAACACTCCACCCACAGCTGCATTTGCTGGTAGTATGCAGTTGCTCGCTGGGGTAAAGCTTTGTACGGGTCGCCCTATTACAAATCACCCTCATTTTGAAGACCATTGGCTACGTAAACGCACTTTACAGGTATTCTCAATTAAATTTAGATAGAATTGAGTCGCTTAAGCTTTGATGACATCCATTCTTTTATTACATACTTTGTGTGATTTTTAAAAGAATGGAGAAAATATTTTCTGTCATCAGTTGTAGGTTCATTAAGACTTTAATCTTTTGTCAGGTGTATCAGATATATGCACATCAGTCGCCACAACATGTACATGCTTTATTGCAAGAAATGAATGCATCATATGTAATAATTGAAAATGGAATCTGTTTGAGTTCAGATGAAAACCATTGTCAGCTCATAGACATTATTGACCTTCATAATGGATATGTAAGTATAGAACTAGTGAATATTTTGAATTCTAGTTTAATATTCATTTGTTATTCATTACGGTGAACCTAGTTATTCATATGTCGCTGAACATATTCCCTGGAACGTAGATAACCCCACAACTAGGTGCATGCTCTTTTAAGTCACCGAATATAGATCGAGCCCCACAGCTAGCGTGTGTGCTCTCGATATTATTGTTGTTATTATTATTGTGCGGGGTAACTTTGTTCAATTAAATTCCTCAATATCCTACAATTAGCATATCATGGTGCCATTTGGTAGGGGGTTATCCCACTATCGAGAGAAGACTCCCATGTCAATAGTGACATACCGTAAGCACATTGACCATTTATTTAGGATATCCAGTTGTTTTTTTATTTAAGAAGCGATTGTGTATAGCATTAATGTAATGATTGAATGCCTATATGAAGGGGAAATTGTTGTACATCAGAAGTTGAATACACACTTGATTGTTTTAGTAAAGGAACTGTTTGACTCATATATCATATATTAAACAATATACGAGCTAGTTATAGTATATATTCTTTAGGTGGATGGGGTTGTGGAAGTTGCCAGCAGCATACTTTACTAATTAAATTTGTATCTTCCGAATGCCAGTCAAGCTCTTGACTGTTTCTAAATTGTCACACGTTTTTAAACTTTGGGCACTATTTGTTAAGGAAAAGGTGTTTCAATTAAGCATTAAATAGCTTACCTGTGACAATTCTGGTGCAGTATGGTAAAAAATATGTAAACGAGGATGACACCATGATAAATAATGAAGTAATTTTTAATTTTCAGATTCCTGAGCTCGGTGACTCGTCTGGTGTGCCAGGTTTAGTCGATCCAAAACTTCCTCGCTTTTGTGATCAAGTTCAATATGGAGGTGATGACTACTCCAGACTCTTTCGATTTGTATTCTCAAGTAAGACATTTCGGGTTTATAAAGTTTTGACATGACATTGAATTCCCTGTTAGCTTAGCAGTTACTTAATTGAATGAGTAGGCAGGCTAGATTCGTGTAAACACGTTGACCTCGCATTCTGGAAATGGTATGTTCAATTCTTTATGTTGGCTACCTTGACTGTGGTATTTGTGGTTTCCATGGTCCATCCAGGCAAATGCTGGAGCAGTAACACTAAAAGTTACCCTATTTATTATATCACCCCTTTCTTTTTTCAACACTTTCTCTCCACATAACCTGCTGACTTGACAACAAACTCCAAGACAAAAAATTTTAAAGTAATTAAATTATTTGTAAAATGAAATTAATCTGGAATTAAATTTCCAGCCAAAGTACTTCAAATTTCTTTCCAGTTTTTTAAGAATGTAGAAATTTGGTTACATTTAATTTTGCACATTATGCACATACACTACTCAATTCAATTCATCTCAGTACCCTACGATCAGCATATCATGATGCTATTTGGTAGGGGTTATCCCACAATCAGGAGGATATCTTACGTTTCTGTGATAGTACTCCCTATATTTAATGATAATGTTTTACAACCCTCAGCTGCATGAAAGAGTATTTCATATTAGTTTGATTAAAATTTTGAATTACTTTTTTTTTCTTTTACCAGTACTTGAATTTAGTTTGAATATTAAATAACTAATTTAAGTGACTAAACTACCTACTTAAAATGTAATTGAATTATGCATTTTAAATTAAAATTCCTCAGAGCTTGTTTTTAAACACCAACCAAAGGGAGAAAGATTATTTTAATATGCCATCTACATTTATAGGTCATTAAATGCCGCCTTAATTGTGCTGCCCTTAAAATAAACCTAACCAAGCCAGATCAAGCTTAATTGAACAATGCTCTCTGTGTACAAAGTTTGTAAACGGTAGAGTATTAAATGCTTGAATCTAATCATGGAAAGAAAGGCAGTCAGATTAATATTTAAAATATAAGTATTTTTATTTGCATTTTACTTAAAAATATACATTTTTTTACATTTTGTTCATATTTTTTTAAAAGAAAGTATTTTAACAAGTACAGAAAAAAAGGCAATGAGTGTGAAGAAATAATGTTTGACTTTGTTTAAAAACATAAATTAAATCATGTAGCAGTAAATATGGCATATAATGCCGCGTAGGAGAAAATAATGGTTTCTTGACAGAGTAAATAAAAAATAAAAAGCATTTGTAAGTTTTAAGGAGTAGCTCCCTTTTTAGAACTAAAAAGCATTTATTTTTGGCAGAAGTTTTCTTGCAAAATAGAAAAATAAAATAAGTGGCTAATTGCATAATGACAATAAAAAATTAGTTTCCTTGAAAAATTCATTCACATATGAAATATGTATGCTTTGGCAGAGGAGCATTAAATGGTTTTAATTACAGTGCAAGCAAGATAAGCAAATGTATGTTGAATTCATTATGTTATAAAGTATTGGTGAAAGGAATAAAAGGACATGAAATACTGCTTTTTTTCCCCCGTGTACTTTGAGTAATCTTATAATGTTTGTAGTTCCTGAATACATTTTTATTGAATTTGAATTTATTTAAAAAAAAGTTAAAGATTGTCTATTGATTGATTTAATTAAAAAAGCATTTTTTAAACACATAAATAATGGAATTATCAGAACTATTAAGATTCAGAATAATTTACAAAATATTGAGTTAATTTATAATATTAATGTGCAATTTCTTAGACCAATTTTTGAAATTGTTTCTTTTATGTTTTTTATGAACCAAGTTGAGAATTATTTTATAGATGAGGTTTTAATGCTATTATATAATTTGAAAATATAATTCAGGAAATTCTGAGAAAGACTTAAAGACCAACACATAGATTTTTAGATGACATAGTGCTACGTTTTACTTTTAAAAGAATTGCAAGAATTGCTATAATGAAAGGCCAGCTCAATGTATCACAAACAATATCTTTAGTTATTCCTGTTAAAAGTTGTATCCCTAAATATAAATACTGAACTTATCAATGATATCCGCCATATCCATGAGGAACTCCATTTACAATGGCTCTGAATCCACCATAATCAGCCACATATTTAACTTCTCGTACATGTCCATTGGGTTCACGAATGTGATAGGATCCAGTAACTCCCCCTTTGCCATTTCCTTGCTCATGTCTGCCGTGGTAATCTCCAGTGTATGGATCGCTTACGGTGTATCCAAATTTGTATGGACCAGCATATCCCTAATTGAGTGTAAAATTTAATATTCAGAAATGCTATCATGCTCTGATTTAGATAGGTGATAGATGTTGGACTAGTGGTTAAAACTCCCGCCTGACATTCGGGAGACCTGGGTTCAATTCCCAAGGTCAGCTGCCTTGACCATGGTTTTCGTGGTTTTCATGCAAATGCTGGGGTAGTACCACTAAATTCGACCATTGTCATACTACATACCCTCCCACCTCCCAATAAGGGCATAAAGAGCAGCAAAGGCTCATAGCCCGATATAAAAAAAAATAAAAAAAATAATAATAGTAATTTATTCTATTTAAAAACGTAAAGAAATCCTAGTTTTAATCTTTTTAATATAATTTAATTTCTGATATTAAATAAGTTGGCCCTACATACCTGTCACCACCAGGCATCGTATAACCCAAAAATAAATTGGGTCAAATTTAGGTTACCACCCTATTTTTAATTAGGCACAGTGCCCGTGAATTTTAACCATAATGCTAATTTGTATCGAAAAAATGGAGAAAGTGCAATTATGGTTATTTATAGTGTGCCCAAGCGAGTCCGTGTCAAGGTTCCAGTTGACTTAGTTTCTATTAATTTTTGCCCACCCATAATTACGTTATTGTTTCCTATATTATTGAAATAATGATAGGTTAATTCTACTTGCTCGTAATGCTGCTCAGGTAAATCCGCCCTTTTATTTCGTTTCCAAAAAAATTGACATAAATTTGAAATAATTGCATACAATACCAACGGTTTTGTCACTCATGGGTGGTCACTTTGTCCTTAAATGTCACAGACAATAGAAACTATCAAATTATGTTAGTTATCCATTTAAATTTTTAATGCCTGTACCCTTGCATTAAAATTTAAATTAGATGGCTCCACCGTGTACTAACCAATTTTTGGTCCCATTTTTTGAAAATAGAAAGCATTTTTGAACTGGACCAGTGGTTTAATCTTTTTTTATAATATTTATCCTGTTACTTACATAATGATCGGTTTGTTGTTGATGGTAAATGTTGCTGTTCCCTGAGCCGTGGCCGTAGCCACCTCCATATCCCTTTCCTCCGTGGCCCCCACCATAACTGCCCCCATAACCACCACCACCCCCATAACGACCTGGTGAGGGCATTGATAGTGCAACTCCGATTAAAACTGCGAGGATCACGAAACTCTGTAACAATTCAAACAAAATGTTGCATGCTTAGCAATTTGAATTGTAACATTCAAAAACATATCCCATACTACAGTATATGTGTAGTTTTCGTGCAATAAATGGCTGCTGTTTTTCAGCAGTATAAATGCAATATTTTAGCAATTTAATGGAATAAATGATTTTAGTTGTATTTCAGTCAGATACTGTAATTCAACATTAAAATTTGATGAAAAATTAATCTCCAGGAATTCCATAATTCCATAATTCCATAATAATATTTAGTATATTATACTGTATTTAGGTTTCATTGCTCCTGTTTTTTAACACGGCAGAGATTCTACTGAGAATTTCTTCCCGAGTTTTGCTTATTTTCATTTTCACTTTTCATAACTAATAATAAACAGATGGATATGCATTCTACTTTATGTAGAGTTAAACTAAATTTATAACAATATCAAGCAAACTGTTGGAATACAGTTTGAGGGAAAATTGCACAAAGACCCAAGATTACATTTTAAATTGTTTAAGGAAATTTTAAGTTGGAATTAAATTGAAATTCTGATAAAGTCAGCTTATTTTATTCATCATCTGCTTTGTGCTTCTCATTATAACAATTATTCACCCTGGTGTTTATAGAAAATTTTTAATAATAATCTCTAAAAATTAAATTTTTAATAATAATCTCTAAAAATTAAATTTTTAATAATAATCTCTAAAAATTAAATTTTTACTAATAGAGAATTTGTTATAAATATACTAATATGCACTATATTAATAAAAAAAATTCACTATGAATGAATTAAACATCATTAATAAAAAATTAGGTTTATTATGCAATTTGCCTATTATTTTTGGTAATATTTACTGCAACCCCAGTATTCAAAGTAGCCTAATTAGAGAATGATAAAATTTGGTTATTTGTGTGCATTTAGCATCAGTAAATTATTACTTATAAAATACTTTTGAATGCATTGTTCAATTAAATGCATTTTACAAAACGTGTTGTTTACAATGCATAATTAATTCTCATACATATGAAAATATTTGACTATACAATGCTATATCATCCCTGTTGAAAATTTAACTCTAAATTTGTAAACATATTGATTCCTGCTGCTTTGAATACCCGGTATACAAGTAGTACAACTATATCTTATGCTGGATTCAGTTATATTCCAAAAACTTCTTTTTGCATAAAATTTTGGTTTATTACTTACCTTCATGTTTATGAAACTTTGGCTAAGAGGCAAGAGCTGTTGTTAATGTGTACTTCTCGAGTTTTTGACTGAATGTATCTAATCTCGGATATCGTTTGTCTTATATACCTGATGACAGTGAACCATGAAAGTGCATTATTTGTTTAAAAATGTCTTAATTTAGTTTTTTATCAATAGAGCACACCTATCGGACCCCTTGTAATATGTAGGCTACTATTTATTCTTTTTTCTGATTGGTTCCTTATTATTTTTCATTGTTTTCCTATTTTTATTACACCGATGTCTGACCATTTTTTCCCTCAAATCTGCAAGCACAAATCACAACTGTAGCATTAACCTCGTGATTTTTCAAATGGTTTCACTCCGTTCGTCCCCTCCTCATTCTCAATTTTTTTTTGTTTTGTTTTCTTTACATTACTTGGCAAAAAGAATTTTTTAGTATCCACCCATTTTTTTCTTTTAAGAATTTCATTTTTTAATTCAACAATCCAGCAATCCCATTATTTAACGCTAACTCGATAACAAAGATATAGAGAAAAAAACATGTAACGGGCAGCTCCAATCCTTTTTCAGTAAATGTAAGACATTGCAGAAATTAAAGAAAACTAGCAAAAAAAGTTTACTCATTTAATTCATGCCTGAAAGATTTTAATCATGTTTTTTTTCTCTATCTTAGCTAGATAATTCCCATAATAATACTCTATGGATTGACTATGTTTATTAAGATTTTTTTTACATATTTTCTTACTACCCAATGATACAAATTATGTTAGGATAGGCTTTGAAATGGCAAAAAAATAAACCTAAGTAGCTAGAGTTTATAAAAGTAAAACTTAAACACTTTCAAAAATGCCTAAAAACAGCATGACGAATAATGCGTCGAGGTGGAAATGATAACCTCAATGTGTAGTTTTTTTCAATAAAAAGTAAGAATAACCTTGACTGTATGGTACAGACATATTCCAACAGCATTTTCATGCATCCAGTTGTATGTTTTGGAGGCATTCCTCCCCCCACCCTCCAGGCACCCTCACCTCCAGCTTATTAAAGTGTGTTAAATGCTCACCTTTAACCTCGTGCTTTATAAATATTGCTCTAACTTTTATTATTGGAAAGATTTATTAGAATTATTTAAGATATTAAAAAACATAATTGCACGGCTGGCAATCCTGATGCACTACAAACTGGCCCTGTGTGCTGGCCAAGTATGTGTACGACATAATGGCCTGAATTGCAAAAGAATAATTCTCTACATAAACTGTAATGCATTTTTCATGCATTTTTATCTCTATATCTTTAGTCGTGCAGCCCACTAACCATTTACTCATCTTCAAAAATCAGATCCTAAACTAGTAATATATGGGAAAGTTATATAGTGTATGATGAAACAATAGTTAATTGTTCATTCCTCTCTTTTAATTTAATGTCTACGAGAGTAAATTATAAGCAATATATTCTTGTTTACATACGTTTTCATTGTTACCACTTATCTCGCAGTTTTAGTGTTTTTCAATTTGATTGCCCTTTGCCCAAAAATGCATAATTCTCTGTGTAGCAAGAAAATCAATGAAAGGTGCATAAAGTAGCATTGGATTGTTATTTTGATGAATGAAGCTGAGGTTTATGTTAGTTATTATGCTTTTGTTGCTTGAAAGCTTTGTTTCTTTTATTTTAAAAGTCTTGGTCAAAGTAAAGAATATACTTTGCAGCATTTTTTTACAAAATCAAATGGGCTTATAGTAGTATAGTTAGTCGATCGAAGCTTCAGAACATTGCAATTGTAATAACATATAGTAATGTTATGATTCTTCAAAAAAAATTGTGCTACATTGTTTAAATACTTCTTCTTATCCTAGAAATACTTGCCCGTGCAGAAATTAATAATTATAGTAATAATGGTAATTATAGTTTATGAAAAAATTATGTTTCTGGGTTTTTATAACTTTTGTGATGTACGAGCGTACCTCTATGGATTATAGAGCCAACATAGTTAAAGGATAAATGTTAAAAGTTCATATTACAATACATTGCATGGTTATTTTGCCTTCTGAAATTACTGCCAATAGTGCAAAAGAAGTGGTGAAAATATTATAGGCTATGGAGGAAAGTCATAGCTTGCATGTACTATCCGTTCCTGGATCGCAATGATTCAGATTGACGTCATAGGGAGGCCACAAGGCCTAAGGGGGGGGGGGGCAATTGCTCCTAACTCTTAGCCAGCAAAAATGGCCCCCCATTATCC